>CM077460.1:20639429-20865640 GCA_039654765.1 Mylopharyngodon piceus | reverse complement strand
CACAGAAGAAACAGGTTTAGAATGACACGAGAGTAAAGAAATTACAGATTTTTGAACTTTGATATTGTTAAAAGAATAGGCTACTCTTCTGCCAGTTCAGCAATCAATGAGCCACAGTGTGCAACACAATGTGTGACCACCTAAGTTGTTGTTTGTTTACATGCTTATATATTAAGCAATTTCGTTTGTATCACATAAATCAATACCAACCTGGGTGATCAATCTTCCCCTGCAGAGAATGACTCACACTTCTTCAGCAATCAGATACGATCTTGAGGGTGGAATACTCAATGATCTGGCATAAAAACACCAATGCACATCCTTACTGGCATATGTGCTATTTGTTACTGTGTGACAACTAGGAAAAAAAATATCGATTTCTCGATTTTAATCGATTCTCATTTTTACAAACCGATATCGATTCTTAAATCCCAAGAATCGATTAGTGTAGTCTGTTTTCAGTTGATGAATGAACAGAACATGTAGCGCGCCTCCCATCCAATAAATCGCAATAATCTTTGTGCTTTGTTACTTTTGATATGAAGCAAAGTCTCAGATTTCAAATGACGTCCATCTTATGAGATTCAAAAAATAAATACCGTTTTGGCGCTGTTTAATATGACGTGACAGATCGCTTTAGCGCCTCAGTTAAAGAGAAGCGGCAGCACGGAGCGCATGTGAACATCCTCTCCGCTTTAATACCAGTTACAGCGCGAAATAAACATGACTAAACATCTGAAGGTATGTTAAAATACACAGTACAACTTACCGAAATCCATATCATGTCTCTTGTAATAGCTCAATCAGTGTTTCAACCTCGGAAAGACGTCAATAAAACAGCTTGTAAACAATGTCACGTAACATCACATTTACCTCAGAAAAACATATTCAGTGACCATAAACTCATTAGTCAGCTAGAAAAGTGAACTCTAGAAAGCAGCATTCTGATATTATGCACCGTTACATATTCATTATAATGTTCTTCAATATTTAATGCATGTTTGAATAAATCAGTTATGACAGCCACAATTTAAATGTTTATATTTCAAAAAAACGAATTGGTGTAGAAGTATGATTATGTAATTCTAACTTTATTTATTATAAAAAAAAAAAAAAACATAATTGAGTGTAATTTAAGTGTTTGTATATTAATCTGAGTGGAGCTCACAGACACCAGGATGGATTAACTCAATGGTTTTAGTTCTCAGATTTGGCTCCCTTGTTCTGGAAACCAAAGTGTTTCTGTTTAGATGGCGTATATACAGCGTATCTTTAGGCATATTTGTACCTAGTAAGTTCATTTTAACCTTCAATATTATAGTAAAGTAGTACCAACTGACTCCCATGTGTAGTTTACAGCATTAGTTGAAAGATATACTGATATACTACATTAAAAATAATCGTAATCGAATCGAATCACAAGCATGCAATAGAAATCAAATCGAATCGTGAAAATTGTGTCAATACCCAGCCCTAGTGACAACGTGAAGCAAAAAAGAAAACCTTAAAGCAGCCATTGTAATACATCATGTCAACTCCTGTCCCAAAAGGCCCATAAGGATTCATTCTCATTTTAATTGCTTTGACACCTCATTAATTAGCTTAAATACAAGAGAGAGGTCATTGGATATCTCCATGAGAGCTGAAACACTCACAAGAGCTTATCTGTTGCAGAAATACTCAAAGTTAAGCCCTGTTTAGAATGCAAGGCATCTTGGATGAGCCTCAGGCAGCCAGTAAAACAGATATTACCATCTACTCCTTATCTCTGCCCATATCTATGAAAAACAATCTCCGCTGGCACTTCACACCATGGGTCTTTTACTCACAGGAAATGAAAAAGGGCTGAGACGGTGTTAAACAATGTGACCCATTCACCTCTCATTACGATTCATTCCATCGATTCGTAATACCACATGCAAATGACGAGAGACATGCATAATAATTTTCTCAATAGGAGAATGGAATGTTTTCTATAATTTACTAAAATATGCATTTAATCTAAAATATTTTCCCCTAGAAAATAAACCATATTTTACACCTGAACAGAGGCGCAACCATATCTGCCTGCTTGAATGGATCTCATTTATTAGTTACCAAAGGAATTTTAGTGGAGTTGGCACTCAGTCTAACAGTCAGTAATGAAGGAGCTACACTTTGTTTTCTTTAAATGGTGTATTGTGCTTATTTTTTCTTCCATTTGCGCCTGTTAGCTGGCTATTTATCTATTTTAATCAGATTAATTCATTTAATTTGTGGACAAAAGGGCCCATATCATGTAAGCAGGTATGCCAGTCAATAAGGGTGTAAGTGCATTTATCAACACTCATTTAATGGCCATTTTTAGATTTTACATCCTGCATAGTGGTGTCGAATATGTTTTGTCCCTGTTGCATAATAATTTCAAAGAATAAGAAAAATCAATCTGTATTAAATTAAGGTAAGCTAGTTTTAAATTCAGTTTCAAAATTCAATACACAGCCAACGCTCTATCCCACTGACTAATCCAATAAAACTTGGGGTTTGATTCAAGTCATTTAACATCAGTCTGATGAAGTAAAGGTCATTCTAGAACAATTCGAAAATGGCTGATTGTTTTAGAAGTGAGTAGACAGAGAAGTGAGGAGAGGAGGAGAGGGATGTGAGTCATCTTGCAGCGTGCACCTGTCAGCATCACCCTGAGCAACAGCGATCACCAATTACGTGTTCAAGCATGGCTGGCCTGGAAACACCTGCACGCTATCAAGAAAAACAAATCCGTCCTGAACATCTGAAAGTACAGACCCCGTTTAAACTTTGTCTAGATAATTTCAGCTTTACACTGGCTGTTTCTCAATTGTAAGAACACAAAGAATGGACTTGCGTTCTTGTGGAGACTGATCTTGCCAGGACTTGAAAGAACGAAATCAGAGGGACACAAGGACATAGAATACATCTTTGTGTACATCTTATTTAATATCACGCTTTGATGTTCTGAAGCCTAACCCCCCACCCCCAATGATCTGAATGACCCACCCCTCCACCCCTGGAATGCAATTTATACACGGAAAGAGATCTAATTATCAAATTATTTCTCCACTCCGAATGGTTAAAACTGAACGTGACACAACACAATTACAAAACACAGTCAGACAATCAGAACAGTTCTCTCTGTTTGGCCGTGCTCTCGCAACGCACCGCAGCTAAATGCTGCGTTCCAGACGAGGTTGGACGTGGGAATATCCCACAATAAATGTCACGTTCACATGTTGACCACATGATGTCGTCATGACACAACGAGAGCATATCGTGTTTTTGTGTCAATTATGGCAAAAACAGTATTATTAATGTTAAGTAATATTGAAATGTTAAGAATACAGTAATAATGCTTGGTGAAAACGACAAAATTATTTTGTATTCAGATTCTACAGTAGGGAATTGTTGAGAATACAGTAATATTACTGTGAAAACAACAGAAATCATTTACAGTGTAGTATGCCATCTTTCTCAGATGAGTTACTCAGTAAATGGGAAAACTCTGGAATTCAGATTAAAATAACTATCCCATGACTTTAAGCTTAACTTCCAGACGACTTATCAGATCTAAACTTATAAATGAGACTGCTTTGCCCAATAATTAGGCTATACGAAAGAGGTCGGTTAGGGACATTTGATAAGCTACAATAATTAAAAGAGTCAAGAATTGTTAAGAAAATGCTATTTGTACACACACACACACACACATATATATATATATATATATATTTACATATGTTTTAAAAATAAAAATGTCCTTTTTTGTTATTGTGAGATGCTCCAAGATATCGTATGACCAGAGACCTTGAATTCAGAGTTCAATGCTGTATAAGCCTAAATATTATTAGATAAATAACATAATAGGCTAAATACTGTGTTGGCCTGTGTGTGTAGATGTGTATGCAAGTGCATCTGTGATTGCTGAAACACACAAAGTAAATCCTCAAGCTTCCTCCTTCAAAGCTGTGGGACCAGAAACACAGGAAAAGAGTCATCTATGACGACAAGACAAACAAATAAATGTTTCTTTTTGCCTACAAAATTCCCAGTCTGATGTGGGAAAACAGCATGGTCATCTGCATTTGATAACCAAGAAGTGAAACGGCCATCTCTGGACAATAACCCTGCTAAAAAAATGCAGCATACGTTCTATAAAACTCAATCCATGTGTCAGTTGCATACACGGCCTCAATACAAATGCAGCTGACATTTTAAATTCTCTATGATCCATGACTAATGAGTTAAATTTGTGGCCATTTGACCTAAAGTTACTTTAGCACAAGGGAGTCTCTCTCCTGAAACCAAATCATTTCCAGGATTTCATGAGCCATATCTACATGACTACATCTTCAGCCAGAACAATCCGGAATGGTGTTCCGACATCAAAAAATGGTATTGCAAACAACACATGATTCAAAATAAAATCACATATTTGATTTTATTATTTGTGCATTTATTCTTTTTGTGTATTGAATCAATTTTTTCTAGGTACCTGAACTCAGTGTCGGGTCAAATGCATTACTAAGTAATTAATTACTGTGATTTAATTATGTTTCCTTACTTCTGGTGTAACTGCATTAAATACTGTATAGACTATAGAACAATTCTATGTAAATAGTGGATTTAACATAAATTTTACGTCTAGTCTAATGTTAAAATGTATGTTTTTTAATGTAACCTTCTCCCTTTAAATATTTTGGTCAGTTCAAGAATAAGTTAGTCAATTTTATATTATTTATTTGAAAATTGAAAGAGCAGTTTAATGTGTATCCTTGTATTGTTCAACTGGTTGGGGTTGATGGGATTCAGGAAGTAATTAAGTAATCCAATACTTCAGTATATACTTAGTAATCTGATTACACTGTTGAATATGTAATTAGTAGCTAGTAATTAATTACTTTTTTAGAGTAACTTACCCAACACTGCCTGAACTGGAGAAGAAGCTTTGATCTGCGTCAGCATTATTACTCCAGCGAGGAACGTCTAAAGTCAGTCTTTTTTAGCAGGTCGCACAGGCAAAGGGCTCAGTTCATTTTCTTGCCCATTCTTGATAGTAGTCCAGTAATGACCCAAAGCTGATCCTAATGTGTGCCCTCCTGCTTTAAAGGAAGTAACTTTTAAGTACATTATTATAGTCATTAAACTATAAATGACCTGAGGAAAATTGAGAAAGATAAGGATTATTAGGAGAGAAAGAGAGAATTGAAAGTGTGAATTATAATAAATTGAAGATATGTATGAAAAAAGTTGTAATCAGAAAGTCGTGTAGCAGATGTTTTAACATCCTCACATATTAAATAATACAGTATTAGCTTTGGTTAACTGAGCACTACCTGCATTGTACATTTATTAAAGTATGCTATTTTAAGAGATTTCTATAATTTTACACTTGAAATGGAAACTATTTTTTGTTTGGTCTGTGAAACACAAAAGGACAATATTTAATGAGTCTTCAATCAACGATATTTCCAACAACAGTTCAGAGTGAATGCGTCTATCAAGATCCAAGTCTTCTAAAGCCATATGATAGGCCAAATAAGTTATTCACTGAAAATCTTCCACTTCACTGTAGCTCTTAAAGGAACACTCCACTTTTTTTGAAAATAGGCTCATTTTCCAACTCCCCTAGAGTTAAACAGTTGAGTTTTACCGTTTTCGAATCCATTCAGCCGATCTCCGGGTCTGGCGGTACCACTTTTAGCATAGCTTAGCATAGTTCATTGAATCTGATTAGACCGTTAGCATCTCGCTCAAAAATGACCAAAGAGTTTTGATATTTTTCCTATTTAAAACTTGACTCTTCTGTAGTTACATCGTGTACTAAGACCAACGGAAAATGAAAAGTTGCGATTTTCTAGGCCTATATGGCTAGGAACTATATCTAAATACTTTCGTAAGCTTTTTGAAGAATATGAAAGTACGGTTTTGGCAGAAGCACTTGGAAGGCGATCATTTGTTTATATAAAGCATATACATTTACATTTTTTTCGAAAATGACCGATCGTTTCGCTAGATAAGACCCTTATTCCTCGTCTGGTATCGTTTAAAGCCCTTTGAAGCTGCACTGAAACTATCATTTTGACCTTCAACCGTTTGGAGGCCATTGAAGTCCATTATAAGGAGAATAATCCTGGAATGTTTTCATCAAAAACCTTAATTTCTTTTTGACTGAAGAAAGAAAGACATGAACATCTTGGATGACATGGGGGTGAGTAAATTATCAGGAAAATTTTATATGAAGGTGAACTAATCCTTTAAATCTCAATCTATTTATGGTGTTTTTTTGCTTTTCTGTCTTTTTAAAGCTTGATAGATAATTATTGTAAACTGCTACTGTAAGGGAAAAAAGCAGCATGAAGAGTCTCCTGATGTGTCCCATGGAAAAAATAACCACATATGGGTTTGGAACAACATGAGAGTAAGTCAATAATAACATGATTTTCATTTTTAAGTGAACTGTTGCTTTAATGATCGCTACAGGTTGGTGTGTGATCCCTTTTAAAATTGAAAAACCTTGTGTTCTTACTAAAGGAAACTTGCCTTAATGTTTTTTTTAATAAATCCAGATGGTCAAAAAGACATTGCATTTTGTTGATTACAATTTACTGTGAAAACACTTATCATGTTTAATTTTTAAAGTGAAAAATATCCAACAGGAGAAGCTGCTACATTGCTTATATGGAGAGCGAATGGTTAACATGCAAGCAGTGGTAACTTGAACTGCTGGGTGAGTAATAACTGGTCAAAATGTTCAGAAACTGAGCCAGACGTCTGAAATTGAGGAATTATCGCATTATATCAGCATGACAATCTGAAAAGGAATACGGCATAGGCCCAATCTCTGTTTTACACTTCTTTTTTCCACCCATCATCCCTTGCAGGCAATAAGAAGTGACTGCAGCACATTGCCAGAGAAACTCAAAGCTCTCATATAAGCTTACTGGATATTCAGACTGATAGGAGAATGTGAACTTTGGCCAAACAGTACAGGAACTGAGAGAAGATGGTGTGTGATGTACAAAGGAACTTATTATCGTGGAAACAGATAAGTGTGCTAACCGAGTGTATAATTTTTAACTATTCCAATGCTGATTTTTGTTTGTGAAATGTTCACTTAAAAATTTTACTGTTTGGGTAATTAGCAAAATACACACACAAATAAAGTCAGTCAACAATATTAGCTTATTTGGCTTAGCTTACAGCCATCTTAACCCCTTTCGGGGTAAAAGGGGGCACTCAAGTTCTCTTACAGAATCTGTCAGGTCAAACTTTCCCCACCATTTCTTGTGTCAACTGATTCAGTTAGCAGGATTAAAAGACCAGCTCTCTCCCTATTCTTTTATCCTCAGGGAGCCTAGACCTAATGAGGAAATGTTCTTTCATGTCCGATGAGGCTGTTCAAGTGTGAACATGTGGTGGATGTTCCTATGCAATTTGTTGTATTTACATAATTTGCTATCATTGGTTTTGGTAGTAAATTATTTGATTGCTTCATTGTCTGCATGCTGATTTCAGGGCACAATATGGTGAAACTAATTGATGTTCTTTTAATCTAACTTAATTATCATTGTGTGTGAGCTGTAGAAGCCCCTAGAAGCTGCTTCACAGTAAGACAGTCAAATTGAGTATTCGTGCTGCAGTACATTGAGTTATAGTATGATAAGAGTGTTTCATATATGGGCACTTTTGATCCTATGGGCTTTTAGGGTAACACTTTAGAATATTGATCCTTCATTAATGAATAACTACACAGGAACAAATGAGTAATGCATTATTAACACTCTAGTAACTACTATTAACTAACAAGAAACTCTGATTAATGAATTAGTAACAGTGCTCAGTTGAATGTGGTAGTTCACTATTAGCTAATCAGTAACTACTTTTTTTTTATATCTCCCAGAGAACTACTAAGAACTACAGGTCCATAATTAATGTAAATAATGCATAATTTATAATTAATTTTAAAGTGAAGATCATGGTAACCCACTAGTAATGACTGAAGTATTACCACATTAATTAGGAATTACTAATTATTTGGATCAGTATTCTAAAGTGAGAAACATGATAACTCTCTAGTAACTACTGAAGTCATTGTAAACTTTTGAGGTTTTTGTAAAGTATTGGATAGTAATAATTCAAGAGTTACTACATAATTCTAAAGGAACTACTACTTATTTGGATCAGTATTCTAAAGTGAAGTTCATGGTAACCCACTAGTAATTACTTAAGTATTACCAAATACATCAGAAGGAATTATTGTACAAAACTGTACAAAAACCTCAAAAGTTTACAATGACTTCAGTAGTTACTAGAGAGTTATCATGTTTCTCATTTTAGAATACTGATCCAAATAATTAGTAATTCCTTCTGAATGATGTGGTAATACTTCAGTCATTACTAGTGGGTTACCATGACCTTTACTTTAGAATTAATTATACATTATGCATCATTCATGTTAATTATGAACCTGTATATAGTAGCTCTTAGTCTGGGAGGTATGAAAAAAACAGTAGTTACTGATTAGCTAATAGTGAACTTCCACCTTCAACTGAGCACTGTTACTTACTAATTCATTAATCAGAGTTTCTTGTTAGTTAATAGCAGTTACTAGAGTGTTAATAATGCATTACTCATTTGTTCCTGTGTAGTTATTCATTAATGAAGGATCAGTATTCTAAAGTGTTACCGCTTTTAGAAGTCTCCTCCTCAAACAAACCTTTTGCACTGTTTCTTTATTTGTCTACTAACAGCGTCCAACAGTGGATATACATCACATGAGAATTGTAATTTTTTTAGAAGCAACTAGGCTAATTTTAAACATTTTGGAATAAAATGGCCAAATGGTTGGTAAGCAAATACATGAATGTAACTTTTGATAAAACTTCACTAGGGGCAAAATTAAGTCTTAATCGGTGTAAAAAAAAAAAAATGGTTATTGATTAATTTTATATAGTAAATGTTAAAATGGTTTGTTTTCACTCTTTGTTTACATGATTATAGTTTTAAAGTCTGGTCTGGTATTAAAAAAACAGTAAAGTCTGTGTAAAGAGAGGCACAATCTATGTAAAGCCATCTGAAAATTTGTAATAAATAAATGAAGGATAAATGAAAATAAATGAAGGAAAAGTTACGTTTGTTGGTTTTAATGAAAATCCAATATATTTTGTCACTGAATGCTTATTCAGTAATTTAACAGATAGACTCTTTTCACACTTCGGGTATCTCAGAAGCGAAAGTTGTCATATTGGGTAAACTTCTATAGTGGTGAACAGGAGATGACAGCAAATGTAATTTTTGTATTTACTGCTCCAATGCAAAAGAAAAAAAATACAAGATAGCATTTCCACAACTTTCCAAAAGAGGGGGAAAAATATCGAGAGATTGATTACAGCAGTCAGAAGAGAGAATGATGTGAAGTTTTTGTCACTCCCTCAGCTGTTGTATTAAACACCCTTGCAGCAGCGTTAAATTGTTTTTTGTAATTTACTGCCAAGGTAATATAACACAATGTATATTACATTTTTTAAAAATGAAAATATAAAAGTCTGTGAAAAGGGTCCATTGAGTAAAAGAAAAAAATGCATGTACTGACAACCTGAAGAAACCACATTTACTGTCATTGATTCTTGTGAGATCGGAAAGCAGATCAGTCTTACGTTAGCTGCAAAAGATGCCAATATAATGCAGTGTAGAAAATCACTGAACAAGGCTAGGAGTGCTAGAGGGCACAACGGCGATATAAGGAGTCAATTACAGAACAGAGACATCAACAGGATTTCCGTCAGGCTGTGATTATGTGTTCCCCACCCACCCATGTCTTCGTGTAGGTACACAATGAGTTGTCCTTATTGAACAAGACAACAACACAGAGAAGGATGATATGTAATATATATACAAAGTTAATATATATTTTTAAAACTGAGATAACAGGATGATTTACTGGGTCTGGAAAAGTATTTTATCTGTATTTTAAATCTAAATGCCTTAGCATTGAATGCTACAGTTGTGACAAATATAAATGAGTTCCTTGCCTATGAGATGATGCATATCTGCCAGTTGCCTTATTGTTCATTTGAAATTAGCTTGTTGAGGCAGTGGGAATTCTTCAGTGGAAATTTCACAGGACACTTGAATAAAAAAGTAAACTAGTCAGGTCTTGCCTTTTGAATGAGTTTCTTTAGATGAATCCGATACGGTCTGCAAACTAAGTTCTGTAGATAGTGTTTTGAGCAGGCTGTGAATGTGTTCTATCCTGTTTAAATTATAATTGTTCAAGTTTTTCTGAAATACCCTAATTTTAACACTCTTAATCACCAGCTCAACCCCATCAAACATCAGACTTGCACAGTGGTTAACTGACATGGATCCTACCGTCTTCCATTCTCTTCACTCCTAAGATAGGAAAAACACAAAGAAACTGCAAATTAATTACAGCAAATTAAACAGCATGAATGATTGAAAATACAAATATGTTTTTTGGGGGATAATAATACATACACATACATACACACACACACACACATATATATATATATGGGTTATTGATGAATAAGGTTTTTAAAAGTGTAAAAAAACATAATGGAGATATAATTAATTTTGAAGTTTTATTAAGTGTTAAAAATGAGATTATGTGGTTTTCATCATCAATTAACACTGCTTTTGTCATTTTTTACAAGATGGACAAAATTTGTCACCAAAAAAGTCATTCGGTTTATATATATGTTGATATATAATGTTATAAAATTATGCCAGAATAAAAAATATATACATTTATTACATTTTTAGATATTTTAATCACAAATTAAATGGCTGTATTGGCTTTTGGACGGTTAATCGAATGACCTTTTGACACTTCAAAATCTTTAAAATACTTTTTATATGTAGCAAAATATAATTAAAACCTTTTAAATTCAATAAAACAGATCTAGTTGTACTACCTTACATACTTTTGATATCATATCTTGGTTTTTTATTATTATTAAGGCCTTTGGACAAAAAAATGACCCGTCACGTCATTGACCCTTATACAGTATATTACCCAGTTGGTGAAGGTTGTGTCATTCTCACCTGCTGCTATGATTATTTATTTATTTATTTATTTTTTTTCAAATCTGATGGAGAGAGAAAAAAAAAAAAGTATAATCATTTTCTTTTGTAGTGTTCTGCAGAAATCCTTAAAGGGTTAGTTCACCCAAAAATGAAATTTCTGTCATTAAGTATTGGCCGAAGCTGTTCACATGAGCACCACGACGCATACATATGATGCTGACGCAGGAACCGGCCAATACAGAGTCGGCATTCGGACGTAAACACGGAAGCTCTGCACTGCATTCACTGCACCAACTGTGATGAGATGAACGAAGATGAACGAAGGTCTTATGGGTGTGGAACGACATGAAGGTGAGTACTTAATGACAGAAATTTCATTTTTGGGTAAACTAACCCTTTAAGAATTTTAAAGTTTATCATTGTTTAACTGCATGAGAGTTTTCTGAGAATATCTGCTCAGACACTTTCTCTCTGAAGTAAAAGCATGTGTGCTTGTGTCAGTATTGATTCAACCACTGCTGCATGGGCATCATTACAAACTTTCAGCCAGCAGTCTATTACAAGATCTTGGTGCATTGCACTGCATTTCTGCTTCTAAAATTACTGTCAAAACTTTTTAAACCTTCCTTAAACTTAGGTTAGTAATTCATATTTTGTCATGAATGCAGTGGCATTCACATATTTTAAGGTTGGTCAAAGTGTGGCCAAATTCTTTTTGAGGCCACTGAATACAGACATTATACATATAGACACTAAGTAGTGAATATCATGAGTGGTGCCAAGATTTCAGCTTTCTTCTGCTTATTCACAGTGAAATATTTTTTTTTCCTTTAGAGAGATCACGGCAGTCAAACGATGCTTTTGTCACATCGATTAGTGCACCCCTGTGCATAATGCCTCATTAGTTTGTGTGGCCTTTGAACTGCTGAGACCAGAAGACATTGCAGTCCATTGTTGCACGGGTGGCCTGATCATTTTGGCTACATAAGCCCAGTTACAAATCTTATCAGACTTGTCTGGTAGGCAAGCTGAAAAAAGGCATAGAATTAAGTGTGAAATATTGAGCAATATCCCATCAAGACTTCCATAACGTGAACATGAATTCATGGGAATAAATATAATGGTCTAGCCTGATTAGATATTTGAACTTAGATATTTGAATAAGGATTTATTTGTTTCATTACTGCCTGCTTTGCTTTTAGGGCTTGGGGTGTCAATATGGAAATATGTTTAATTTGTCAGATGAAATGACTCTTTAAAGGCACAGTATGTAAGTTTCGCCACTAGAGGTCACTTAGCTTGATGACACCGTGAATGAGCGTGGAATCATGTGAGTTGTCATCTTCACCTCCACAGACGATGAAAAGCAATCCGACGGGATTCAGGCAGAAATCTTGTTCATGGGTGAGCTAATGTATTCAAGTTTTATTAACGTTACTGTGGTATGTATCAGAGCAGGGCCGAGAGCCTGGGTCATTTTACATTGATGTTTTTATTATACACTTATATGCCGCAGTCGGCCGCTGCTGCTACTTTCATTTTGTAGTTTGTTTATTTTACGATTAAAGTTATGTTTAATGTCCGCCTCTTTCTTCCCTGAACATGAACATGTTACAGCTACGTTTGATCACTTAAATTCACATTATTTTATTTCATTTTAATGAAATTGCTTAATTACTACTCATACAGGTCATTTTATTTGACAATAAAATTGTAGGGTAAAGCAGCGCTGTTTTACTTGGCAAAACCATCATACTAAAATACATCTGAGAGGAAAGTTATGTTAACGTTACTCTGTGCGTTCGCTCGGTGGCTGCTATGAGACATTTGTTGCACACTGCAGTAAGCTAGATCGATATTAGAATATCATATTAATAAAAGCTGGGTGACTTATGTTGCTAAATGGCAAGTAGGCTAATTAATTTTAAAATATATTGTATGGTGGAAAAAATGCTGTATTACTGTTGCAACAAATAAAGCTCTTTCTGATTAAGCTGTGTTAGCCACTTGACAAAACTGTGTTGTCTTTGATGCATATGGTACAAACATTACTAGCGGTATATAAAAAAAAAAAAACAAGAGATTTAGAGAGAACAAGAGAGCTGTATAACAACGATTAGTTTTCTGTCAATAAAAGTATCCAAACAGTTGCTCACCTGTCTAATAAAACACATATTAGAGTCTTCCATGGTTTCTACGGAAGTAAACCGTAAATCGAGAGTAATGACGCCATTGACAGGCGACGAGCGTTACATTAGTTAAAATGGCTGATTTCTCTGGATTTAAACATTGTTTGAAACATTTGGGATATTGTAAGTACACAAGTCAACAAAATATATAATGGTTTTGGATGTTTTGAACCTTAAACTCTTTCTTCGCCATTGAAGGAATTTTCCGGCTTTCTGTGTTTTCACTGTTATACGGTAGGGGGCGCGATTACGCAACTTCTGGAAGAGTAGAGAATCTCCGGATCAAAACGTAATAAAAGAGCAATAACAAGCGATAAAGGCATTGCTTATGAACGTTGTAGTCTTTGAAAAAAACGCGATTTTCTCAGATTTTTGTTCAAAATTTTGCTCTTTTTAATGAAACTTACCCATATTCAAGTGTTGATTAAAAAAGGAATGCATGCAGCTAGAATAAAACTTTATTTATTTTTAAAGCAGAGGCTCTATTCTTTCTTTTGATATACAGTATTGCATTTTCAGATATTCATACAACAAAATATTCTGGGGGCCATGAAATTTTGTGAAAATGATCAAAAATGCTGGCAGTGGCTGGCAACTTTTAAAAAATAATTCAATAATGCTGGCAGGGAAAGAGTTAATATTACATTCTTCAATACCTTTTTAAGGTAATAGGTAGGTGTATTGAAAAATGACCACAAAGTTAATTCTTTCTTCCTGTTATGTAACTAGCACAATAATTCTTTCTAACAAAACACCTTTTTAAATGGTACAAAAATAAAGACTACATGGCATAATAGCAAAAATAGCATTGCAATCAAATCAGCAATTTATCATTTTGTAAAATTCTGTGAACTGGCACAGCAGAACATTGGAATATAAAAGAAGTTCAGTATCAGTGGGCCTCAGTCGCCCCCTTATGGCCTGTTTCATGCAGCAATCTTTGCACAGCTCATCAACTGACTGTAGTCAGCCATTCTGTTCTAAAGGCTTAGAAATTGAATAGGCATAATCCTTATGTAAAAGCTTTTGATTTCACTGACAATGAGCTTTGTTACAAATACTCTAGGCAAAGAATTCAGCCTCTTGCTTTAGCCAAGCTGTAGGTTATAGACGGTCAGGAATCGACAAGCAAATATTTGTCTTAGATTTAAAACTGTAATTTTGATTATTTACTCTCCAAATTTGTATATATACAATATTTATAGTTTTTTGTTTTATATTGATTTTTTCATTAATAATTATCATGATGAACTGTTATTGTTACTTGTATAGCCCATTAATAAACCTAGACACCCATAGAGCAAAATAGAGTATATCAGATCCGTTCTTACATTTAAAAGACATCAAGTTGAATCGTTTAAATGCCCCACCTGTCATTTAGCAAGCACAATATCTACAATATACACTTCGTCATCAGAAATAGATAGAACATGAAGACAGCACACACACCCTTAATCTCTGGAAATGGCTGAGCAATAAAAGATACACCTAACATGATTCATGTCAAAAGATTTCCCATATTCACTAGGTGAATCTCTGACCATTCTTATACACATATCTTCTTATACCCATACTAATTCCAGAATATGAAGAAGCCTAACCTATATAAACATTTATCAAATATGGAACAGTGTCCATCAATGTATGATTAGTGAGAAAACTATGAGGAATATTTTGTAAGTGTGGGGTGACATCTCATTTTCTGATGATTCACTTGCTGTGAAGTCATAAATTATTGCAAAATATTTTTGTGACTTCTGCATTTTTGTCTCCTTGACTTTGAAACAATGGTTTCGGGCATTCGGAATAGCCTACATTTGACAAAACACATGTACCTTATGTTATTATTTACCATTTTAAAATAGATTTCCATAATATTGTGTAGCCTATCACCTAAAGTCTTTTATTTTTATATTAAAGACGTTAAAGGCGCCAAAAGGGGGAAAATTGTGTGAGATAAACACTGTGACTGGAAAATTCCCAACAGAAAATCCTTTAAAAAGCCGACAGCTCATATGTCATTGCATAATTCGCACACTAATGACATTGTGTTTATGATGAGTTTCACCTTAAGGGCTAGTTCACACACAAATGAAAACTCTGTCATCATTTACTCACCCTCAAGTTGTTCCAAACCTGTATGAATTTCTTTCTTCTGCTGAACACAAAAGAATGTCGGTATTCAAACAGCTGATGGGCCCCATTGACTTCCATAATATAGCATACATATATATATATTCCCCCAAACTATGGAAGTCAATGGGCCCCATCAGCTGTTTGGTTACCCATATTCTTCCTTTGTGTTCAGCAGAACAAAGAAATTCATACAGGTTCGGAACATCTTGAGGGTGAGTAAATGATGACAGAATTTTCATTTTTGGGTGAACTATCCCTTTAAAGTAGGTATTGATCTGCTTTATTTGTAATATGCTTCATCGCTAATCATCATGACCAACAAGTTGTTGTTTTCACTGAAACTCTCATGACAATAGTTGTCATCGTCAGGTTAAGTCATATTCAGACATTTACACGCCCACCGGACTGTAGTTGTGAATTTCGTAATGACATGTGACGTATGTTAGTGTTGGTTTCAGTTGAGTATTTAACTTCTGGAAACCGGTGCAGGAGTTCATGCACACTCGTCATGATGTGGACTGCGCTTCTCTTGCTGGGACTCTCTGTTCTGTTTCTCTACGCGAGACGCACAAGGTGAGTCCATACCTGTCTGAAGACGAACGATACTTTCAGTGAGAGCTAAACTTTAAAAAATACGCATCTCAAACAATTACGAATTAAACGTGTCGTTTTTGCAGACGAAGAAATGAACCTCCTCTTGACAAAGGGATGATTCCTTGGCTTGGTCACGCGCTTGAGTTTGGAAAAGATGCTGCTAAATTCTTGACCCGGATGAAACAGAAGCACGGAGACATTTTTACAGTGAGTTCTTGTTAGGTCATATTTTGGTACAGTAAATTACAACAGCATTCAATCAGCAGTCTGTCAAAAGGGGTATTTGTTCTGTTAATGGGTAGTTGACGAATAACAGGGAATACAGGTTAGCATTTACACAATTTTAATCGCGTTTTAGCATTTTTGAAGTTCATTTGAATAGTTAGAAATACAAATATTCATGTAGTCTCTCAACTGATAAGAGGTCAAATTAGAAAAATGTTTTAAATAGCGTTAGATGAAGCAAAGCATTGCTTGAAATTTCCAGTCAACTACCTTAATACAGTTTACATGTACATGTACATACATTATTATTGAATCAATAGTATATATTTTTATGTTATGAATAATGACTGATGGATTATGGTCATATGAGGCCCTCTATGGAGGGCCTTTCTGGTTGGCTTTGACTTTTGACATTTTGTAATACTTCGTATCTAAAAATTACACCCGAAAAACTAAGATTTACAACTACAGCTTCTTGTAATCCTAACATTACAGTGTAAAAACAAATTCAACTTTTCATGTGGCTGATAATTAAATCGATAAATGTCTGCAGAATCTTAATTCTGAAATATAAGGTTCAAATCACTAGACATTTTGTTGCAAATATAATATATTAGCAATTGTGATAAATCGTATTATTTGCAAGAATGTTATATTTACAAAAATTACACTCTATGTATTTTACACATTTTAATATTGACATATGTACACAACAATGTAGATGAAGCTGCAGTTATTCTGGTCATCTCTGTTTGCATAACTGAATCATTATTTTCCCGTTTATCCCTAAAAAGCTGCTTTGAAACAATCTTTATTGTATAAAGCGCTATATAAATAAAGGTGACTTGACTTGAGGCCCCTTGCAATCAGAAGTCCTGAGGCATTGACCTGGTGCATAACATAACCGATCCTTAGATGGCTGTTTTCTTAACAAGTCTTTATCTATTTATTATTACATAACTGTATTAGAGATGTTTTAAGATAAAAATCTTTTTTTTCTTTCATGACATTTCCTGTGCCGACTTACTTTCACTTTTTTCAGCACTAACCACACTAATCTAATGTGAACTAGGTGTGTGCAGCTGGAAAATACATCACTGTTCTGCTGGACTCAAACTGCTATGATGAAGTCCTGTCAGATGTGGTCTCACTTGACCAGACTGGCTATGCTCAGGTCCTAATGAAGAGAATCTTCAGCCTAAATCTGCCCAATCACAACCCTGAATCTGAGAAGAAAAGAGCAGAAATGTAGGTTTCTGATAATGATAAGTCTCTCTTTCTGAACTAATGTCATCTTGAGAATTTGCTTTAAATACAAAGTTCTGTCATGAAACTCTAGATGGCACATGAGTTCTCATGACAGAAATATTTTTAAGATGTTTTAAGATGCTAAATAGATTTTTGATAACATCAAAAATATCAAAGCTGAAATATCAATTAATTTGAACCATATATATGTGTTTGTGTGTGTTTGATTAGGCATTTTCAGGGGACAGCTTTGACCCAACTTTGCAGCTCAATGCAGAACAACCTCCACTTGCTCATGACCTCTTCAGAAATGGGCCTTAAGATGTCTGAGTGGAAAAAAGATGGACTCTTCAATTTTTGCTACAGCTTGCTCTTCAAGTATGCCAACCTCTAAAATCAACATATTAGTAACCCCTTAAGACTATAAGGGCTCGTTCACACAGAAAACGTTTTTCCATTACACGGCACTACTTTTCCATTGTTTTATATGTAAACACACACTAGTCGGATGTCTTTAACCATTACACTTGTTATAAAAAGTGTAGCTCTCAAGTTAAAGGTGCAATATGTAAGAATTTTGCAGTAAAATATCCAAAAACCGCTAGGCCAGTGTTATATATTTTGTTCACTTGAGTACTTAAAATATCCCAAATGTTTGCAACTATTTGTAAATCGTGAGAAAATTGCAATTTTAACCAAGGCTCCGGGACGTGTGAGGAGTCGCCTGTCAATTGCGTCATACGCGCGTTACCCTCGGTTTCCGGATTTATTTTGTAGAAACCATGGAAACACCAAAGACGCTTTAATATATTACATGTTTTAATAGACAAGGGAACAACTGTTTTGATATATTTATAGACAGAAAACTAATTGTTGTGATATAGCTCAACACATTTAGTCTTATTGTTTAAATCTAATTTTCTTGATTTTTTGCAAGTACCATGCTTTACCATGCCTCAGAGAAAAAAAACTATTTTGTCAAGTAGCTAACATAGCATAATCAGATGCAGCTTTATTTTTAGTAACAGTAATACAGCATGTTCTCCATCATACAATACGTTTTAAAATTAATTGCATGCCATTTATCAACACAAGCCAAACAGCATTTATTATTATGATATTCTAAAATCGATCTAGCTTACTGCAGTGTGCAACAGTGTCTCAAAGCCACCGAGCGAACGCACAGAGTAACGTTATAACATTTTCAACACTCTCAAATGTATCTAATATGATAAACAGAGCTGTGTTACCTCATACTCATGACCGGAAAAGCAGAAGCAGCACCGGCGACTGTGGTATAATATAAGTTCCGCTGCTCGCAGTGTGTGTTGCGCAATCGCTCCAGCGGCCTCGTTCAGTTCCAACAACACTCGGTCCTGCTCTGCTTCATACTACAGTAACGTTAATAATCGCATCCATGAACATGATTTCTTCCCGAGTCTTATCCCAATTCTTTTCCACCGGCCGTTGAGGTAAAGACCACATGTCCCAAGATTCCGCGCTCAAACTTGGCGTCATCAAGCTACGCCTTTGTTTTGAATAGGCCTCTAGCAACCTCTAGCGGACAGAAAATATTACATATTGCACCTTTAAGAGAAGTTCAACTTTTAAAAAATGCATCTCAAGACCTAGCCCTTTTTTGATTCCATTGACCTTCTTCTCGCGTTTTTAACAGCAAAACGTTCTGTGTTAACCGGCCCTAAGTCTTGTTTCTTACCACAAGCATAAACAGCAATGTGATATTATCAGCAGGTTACAGTGTTCACACTGCACATGTAGCAGAACCACAGCTGCAAGTAGAGTTTCAGCGCTGGGACAATTTTTGTCACGTTTAGAGAGCTGAACTCAGCAGGAAGCAAGTTGAAAATGCACTATAAAACCAACTTGATGATTAAGTTTGTAGTAATGGCCCTGATAACCATATTATAATTTATGGTCATTATTAGAGCAAATGTTTAAGGTTGTAAACTCATTTTATTTTCTGTATGGTCTCCGTGATTTTGGCAAGTAAGACATAGTAAGATCAACATATTTTGTTGATGCTGGAACAACATTCCTGTCTGAAAATTTAGCCCTATCCCTATCCCTAAACCTAACCATACCCATAACTTATCCCTAAAATCAGAGGGAAATAACACTGATGTAGAAACACCTAACCCTGCTGTAAGCCTAAACTTGACATAAACTAAACTTGACATAGACAAAAGAATATTGAATGTCTTGTTTGATCCAGGAACATCATGTACATGGTAAAATGAAGTTCCTTGCTTGGCCTTGCTTTGGCATTCATTCTGTACCCATCAACAAGCAAAACCTGTCCCACCCAAAAGCTGGTACAATAATTATCACTTACTATTGTACAGATAGGACCAGTTTTCATGCCTCCACAAGGTGCAGCTCGATTATCTCATTTATGCCTTTAGGTCATGCAGTAAAACATGCTATTTTGTGACAATGGTGACAAATCAAAGACTTGAAAGTTGTTTTAACAGATTTTAATAGTCTGGAAAAAACAGATTTAGTGCAAAATGATTAAGGCCCACTTAATCGGCTTTCTAGTTTTGATTTTTATGCTGTATATCCTCATAACTCTAATTTCTTGTCTCTCTTTTTCCCTGCAGGACTGGCTATCTTACTGTGTTCGGCGCAGAGAAGAACAATAGTGCGGCACTAACAGAAGTTTATGAGGAGTTTCGCCGGTTTGACAAGCTTTTGCCTAAACTGGCTCGAACTACTGTTAACAAAGGTAATGCAAATTTCATTTGAAAGAAACTGCTAGGAAAAACAGATGTTCATTCTTCTGATATTTTTTCTTTGTAAATTCATTTTCATTAGATGTTATTTATATAACTAACCTGTTTTTTGTGTGTGTGTGTATGCATTAGAGGAGAAAAAAATTGCAAATTCAGCACGAGAAAAACTGTGGAAATGGCTGACTGCATCATGTTTAGATAAAAAACCAGAAAACCAGTCATGGGTGGGAAACTATGTACAGCAACTTCAGGATGAAGGCATTGATGCTGAGACTCAGAGGAGAGCAATGCTGCTTCAGCTATGGGTCACACAGGTGAGTTTCTCCCTGTCTCTCACTTAGTTGCCCTTTCACAACATATATTGGCATATAAATCCAGTGCAATGCAAAATAGTTACAAGATGTTCTGTAATAGTAAACATACAATACACTATCATTCAAAAGTTACAATGTTTTTGAAACAAGTCTCTTACGCTTACCAAGGCTGCATTTATTTGATTAAAATACAGCAAAAAAACGTAATATTGCGAAATATTTTTTACAATTTAAAATAATTGTTTTCTATTTTAATAGATTTTAAAATGTAATTAATTCCTGTGATGATGAAAGCTGAATTTTCAGCATCATTGCTCCAGTCTTCAGTGTCACATGATTTTTCAGAAATCTCTTTACCTTCAGAAAAAGTCTTTACAGTCACTTTTAATCAATTTAATGCATGCTTGCTGAATAAAAGTATTAATTTCTTAAAATAAAAATCTTACTGACCCCAAACTATTGAATAGTGTACCTCAATTCCCTGTTCTTTTCCATAACAAAAAACTCCTTATGGTTTCAGAAGACTTAAAATATAGTTACTTTTATGACGCTTTTTTGTCTATTGGAATAACATGAACTATTGGGTAAAGTAGTTGTTCATCGTCATGAACATTAGGGTGAACTATTCCTTTTAGAATTCTTTTTGTCTGACAGCATGCTTAATCACTCAAAACTACATAATGGTGACACAATAATTCCTTGAGGTTGCCATAGGGATAGGCTGTTTTGCACTCATTCTGATCTTACTGTAAACAAAAGAGCCTGTCTCCTCTGGAATGCATGAGTGTGTGATTTCACTCGAGTTCCTGACACTTCCATGAACACAAAACTTGACAAGCTGCCCAGAGCACACCTGAGACGGCATATCCTGAGGCCAAACAGCATGTACTGAATGATTCCTTTGTAACTGAAGGGAATTATGCAAAGAAGGTATTCATGCTTCCCTAGTATCTACAATAAATTTGACTAAATTATTATGTGCCTTGGAGAAATTTGAATCAAGCAACTTGAGGCACAGTTAAAGGATTATATATAACTTTCTATGCAACACAAAGACAGACACTGAAAACTGAAACCATACACTGAAAACATACAGTATGCTGTCAAGCTCTAAAAGGGACATAAAACACCAAAAAAAATTAGTTTACAATACAATATGACTATAAAGGGGGTTAGATTGACAAACTATTCCTTTTTAAATTTGAGTTGTATAAGCTCCAAGGCATCATGTGGCAATACTCCAATTTAACCACATGAGAGCAGTATAACTAAAGAGAAATAGCTTCACTGTAGAATTTGTGGTGCTTTATTGCTCATATTTAGGGTTAGGGATTTGAACAAACTTCTAACCATGAGTATTAAGCTTCGGCACAGAACCCATCCCCTATAGTTTGTGTTTTGCACATGATTGATACTGCAAATAAATAATATAGCTTGTTGAGGGGAAGTGTGCTATTACTTTTCGAAGAAATCAGGCTTAAAATTAAGGGAGGAAGGAAGGGAGAGCCAAATCTATCATATAGAATATCATATAGACTTAAGGCACTTTCACACCAAGAACGATAACGATAACTATATTAGCATCCACATCAACGAACAAAAGTGTTGTTTATCACAAGCATGCGCTGCAGTTTTGTCGTCTGCCGCTTTAAATGCTTGAGCTATTTAAAGCAGGATTGATATTGATTGGCTGTCAATGTTTTTATCGTTCATCAGCTTGAAAATTGAAAAATTGTTGTGAAAGTGATTCCAACAATATTGTTTCTCTGTGCCGTTATCGTTATAGTTGTGGACTCTGCTATTCTTTTATGTAATACTAGGTCTTTATCGTTATACTTATCGTCCTCGGTATGAATGGGCCTTTATCATAGAAACTTCCCACAACACCCTAGAAACCACCTAACAATGCCCTAGCAAATGTACTAGGGCAGTAAAGACTTACTGTGTTACCAAACAAAAACACATTTCAAATAAATGCTAATGAATTTCTGATAAATGTTCTATTCAACAGACAATCCTGAAAAAAAGTATAACAGTTTCCACCAAAATATTAAGCGCCACAACTGTTTTCAACATTGATAATAATAAGAAATGTTTCTATAGTATCGAAATCAGCATATTAGAATGATTTCTGAAGGATCGTGTGACACTGAAGACTGCTTTGGCATTACAGGAATAAATAATAATTTAAAACATTCAAATAGAAAACAGGTATTTTAGAATGTAATAATATTTCACAATATTACTGTATTTTTGATCAAATAAATGCAGCCTTGGTGAGCATAAGAGACTTCTTATAAAAACATTTAAAACACTTTTGAATGGTAATGCAGTTTTCTTCATATATACATTCTTCATCTTAGCTATTTATAATACCCAAACCCAAGCTAAAACAAATATACAGATAAAAATACAGGCATTACCGTGCATAATGTGTTGTCATAGCTTGCCACAGCATGTGATCATAAAACAAAATTAAATGTATTGCATTGTTTAACAGGTTGTTCTCAAGTAACATGGTCACATGGGAATTTCCTCACATAGAAAGCATTTTTTTGTGCTTTGTCAGGTTTATTGACAGACAGATTCACCTAACAGTCTGTTTCAGAGTGTTCATCCCTCATTGACCTTGACTGTCAGTTAGGAATCCCCCCTGAACCCACAGCAATTGTTGTATGACAGGTTTAACTGCACTACTCCGCACACACTGACAGCAGTGTTGATATAAAACCACTTATGAAGAAGCAATATGCTGTAGGTTAGACCCTGCTGTATATTTATATGAAATGTCATAGATCTTGTGACAAATCAGCGTGTCAGGTCACTCTATCTTGTTTTTCAGGCAATTAAATGCGCTTACTCTAGATTTAAAGAGTAAAGCCAGACATTTGATGTAAAAAATATTCAGTGTCAGAACCTTTTTAGTGGTTGGTTTGAAAGTAATTTAAGGTATGTTTATGTCCTCAGGGAAATGCAGGCCCTGCTACATTCTGGGTACTGGGCTACTTACTCACCAACCCTGAAGCTCTAAGGGCTGTGAGAGAGGAAATCCAAGTTGGAAAGCACCTCCGCTCGGAAGAGAGACAGATAAACACTCCAGTGTTTGGTAGGTCACATCAGTGAGATAATTTATCATTTATCATTCTATAGTAAAATCTTATGTATAGCACATCTATTTGTGGTGATAATTGTTTCTGCAATTGAATCCTGAATTAAATTTTAAATACACACACATATACATATATGTGTATATGTATAAACTATATATATTAGTGCTGTAAAATCGATTAATCGCGATTAATCGAATCTAACATAAAAGTTTGTGTATATGTTTGTGTATGTACATACAGTATATATCAGTTCCTCCAGGATTTTCACGATTCTGTGATCGCTGAATTTATCGTAAAATCAAGGAAACTCCGCAATATATTCAGAGGAGCTTGCATTTTTTCTTAATTGCCATAGATTTTCCACAGATTTTGGGCTTAGACACGTCCCGTGACGTCATCGCAACATGCATTTAGTCAAGTCATTTGAGCTGCGCAGCTCGGACCAATAATAGACAACACGTCGCGACAGTAGTTCAGAGCAGCGGGCCGATCTCGATCACACAACACCATTATTACACAGCGCTGTGAAGAAAGCGCTTGAATTCGCAGAATTAATAACATTGCTGTGAAATCTTGATTAACAGAATTCTCAGTTAAACAACAGGTCATATCTAACAGTGCCAATGTGGAAACTTATCTGATCTGATATCTGTGGTTTAACAGAAATAACTTGTGGCAGAAATAGTCTAATGTTTTAGAGTGCTTTT
Source organism: Mylopharyngodon piceus (assembly GCA_039654765.1). NCBI lineage: Eukaryota > Metazoa > Chordata > Actinopteri > Cypriniformes > Xenocyprididae > Mylopharyngodon > Mylopharyngodon piceus. Next base: position 20,841,300 of record CM077460.1, on the reverse strand, counting down.
AAGTGCTTCACACAACTTTTCCCAGCGCTTTAAATATTGCCCAATTTGAATGTTATTTTTAATGTGATGTCCAAAACATTATTTGTTCATCCTTCATAGTTTGTCCCCACTTGTAAAACTAAAAGTTTCACGATGTAGGAAAGCAAACACTTATTTAGAAATAAAAAAGACAATAAACTACCACTGTAGTAGATGCTGCAGAGGAGCACTTATTGGCTTATTAGACATTTCCATACCCTAGTATATATTTTTAATATTTATTAAATATAATAATAAAATAAAAAATAATATTATCTGCATCTCAAGTCAAGCTCAGTGCCTTTCTGTCAGCCCTCACAGTGCTACCAAATCAGGGGCTGGTGTACCGGTGCTGCTGCCCTCAAATGTTAGTCCGGAGCCCTGCAATGGTTCTCGAGGTCAGAAAAGTAATAACGATGTTAAAAGAATGTTGTCTGGTTGTATATTTTCACTGCAAAACAACAAGAAATGCTGTAAATATTGCCGCAAATTTTGAGAAAAGCTGCTGCAGATTCAGAAATCCTGGAAGGACTGATATACACACACACACGTTATATATTTAAAAACCTTTATGTTAGATGCGATTAATTGTGATTAAATAAATAAAACAAGTAAGTACGGATAATATTAATTAACTACATGTACTTACTGTACAGTTATGGTTAGGGTCAGGGTTTGGTTTAGGGTTAGTTACTTGTAATTATGCATAATTTACTGTTATTACTATAGTGAGTACATGTATGTAACTACGTCACCTTAAAATAAAGTGTTACCAAATATATATATACATATATATATATATATATATATGTGTGTGTGTGTGTGTGTGTGTGTGTTCATGTGCTCTTATATATTTCAGGATGAGAGTTACAAAACCAAATTAAAACCTAATTTTTGAAATGTCACTTGTTTTTACAGATAGTGTTCTTAGGGAGACATTGCGTCTAACTGCAGCTGCTCTCATCACTAGAGAAGTGATGCAAGATAAGAAGATATATTTAAGCAATGGCCAAGAATACCAACTCCGACGGGGCGATCGCCTGTGCGTTTTCCCCTTCATCAGCCCTCAAATGGACCCGCAGATCCACCAACAGCCAGAGGTGCACTTTCAGATTCCACTTCCATCCTAAGCTCAACCAAGCAGAGAGATGAGATTCACTTGGGGGAGAAATCATTTTATTACCTGAAGAATCTGTGCGAAATTTGATATAAATTTGAAATGTGTATTGATTTTCACTTTATTAAAAATAGGTGCAATTGAAATAGACTCAAGAGCTTACACTGCTCTATTTAACAGGCTAAACATTTTCATAGACTCACATTAAAGGTACCATGCCACATCTAGAATATAATAGAGACTTGGTGGTTGGCTCTTTTGACCCAGAGCAAGCCAGAATACCCTAGCAACCAAATAGCAATGCCATATAAATCACCAACGACACTCTAACAACCACACAGGAACATGTTAAAAACAACTCAAACTCCTTAGCAATCACATAGCAACACCAACATGAAAAAAAAATATATTTAATTTAAAATTATAAAAATAATAATATAATTCAAAATGATAAAAAAGTATATATATATATTATTTAATCATATTCTGTACTTTATATAGTTCACGTTTCTAAAATGTTAACTTATTTTTTAGACTTAACTGACTCTTGAGCAAACCAACAAACAAGTTTTAAATGTTTTTAATGTTTAATGTTGCTATGCAATGCTAAGATTTTCTTTTTTACAGATAACGCATTGCTTAGTACATTGCTTTATTAACACACCTCGCTTACTGATATAACCTAAACCTATTTATCTTGAACTTTATTGACGTCCACCATTATGATCAAGCTTGGATTACATTCTGCACAGGTCAAAGGGTTAATCTAGTGAGATATCTGGGATTAGCCATTCAAGTGCTGTCATTGGCACAAAGACAAATAGGGGGAAGGGGTCCACAGTTTATAGTCGCTGCTGCTGCTCCTACTATCTGTGAGAAACAGACGCTCACACCACTTTGTAGGCCAAATTGCTGACGTTGCATACCGTAGTGCTGTGTATTGGCACTGTGAACTAAAGATCTGATCCAAGCTTCCATGTCAAGCATACTGATTAATAGTAAATTGATTAACAGCACAGCAAGATGCTGTTCCTGCAAGCAAACATTGGACGTGTCTCACAAACATATCACATGAGCGCAGTTTCTTGCTTTACAGTGTTTCATCAAGACAATCTAATGTTGTTGTCAGGTGCTACAAATATCATTGTGATGTATTCATTTTACACTCAAAGACACAATAATTCAAATTTTAATTCTGCTTGTCTTCTTGTAATGCAACAGATGTTCCAGTTTGACCGCTTCCTTAATGCAGATGGAACAGAGAGGAAGGACTTCTTTAAGGAAGGGATGAGGGTGAAATATCCCTCCGTGCCCTGGGGGACCAAAGGCAACCTGTGTCCAGGACGGCATTTTGCAGTTAGTGCAATTAAAGAGTGAGTATAATAGCATTTAACACATCAACACTTAAAGAGGACCTATTATGTTTTTTTACATTTTCAACTTTCTTTAGTGTGTAATGTTTCTGTTTGAGCATGAAAAAGGTCTGCAAAGTTACAAAGTCCACTCCAAAAGGAGTTTTTCTCTATATTAGCAAGCACTGTTTGGGAACTCCCTGAAATGCCTCGATTGTAGTCTTCAGTTTCCTTCCGGAAACGTACATATCTCAATATTCCTCATTTAAATAATTCCTGCTCAAGGCATACGGAAAACAAGAGGGGGTGAGACCTGGTTGAGTTGTGTTAGTACTGTGTTGAAACTCGTGCTTATGTTAAGGTGCGTGACATTTCCGAAACATGCTCGATGAGTTTGACCGATCACAACACAATGGTCCAACCGACCAATCAGAGCACATTGCACTTATCAGAAGGAGGGGCTTCATAGAGACAGGAACTAAACAGAGTGTTACTGACAGACTAGGAAGAGAGGTGCTTGCAATGTAAAATATGTGAAAAACAATGTGTTTTTGAACATTCAACCCTGAAAACCTATTCTAGTAGACCCCAAAAACAACATCAAGACATTGTAAGATGTCATAAAAGGTCCTCTTTAAGGTGCGGTCACATTTACTGTTGCTACGCAAAATTTTGCAGGCAAAATCCAATTATTTCAATAGGAATCCACACAATTGGGAGTTTTTTATGAGGGCGAAAAAGTTTACTCATGTTCAAGTTGGTTACTTGGATTCGCCGCGTTGACCAACAGAAAGCTGCTTAGTTTGAAAGTGCCGTATGTTTGAACGGTGCTTCATACATTACTAGAGTATTGACAATGAACAATGGATCTTTTTTGTTCGCATTAATGTGACCACACCTTTAGTCCTTGTTTTATCAACATCTGATCTAAGTACATCCATAAACTTTTGCCTATTTTATGCTTCTCTCTGTTAGCAACTATAATGACATTTGGAATTATTTTCTAATTTTCCAATCCCTTTAGGCTTGTGTTCACAATCTTGACTCAATTTGATCTGGAGCTATGTGACAAGAATGCAACGCTGCCATTGGTAGACCCCAGCCGATATGGTTTCGGCATTCTTCAACCTGCGGGAGATCTAGAGATCCGTTACAGAAAAAGATCTTGACAGTGCTAATATGCCAAATCTTATTAAAACTGTACAGATAACAATAGCCTTTTTTACAATGTTTTTAACAATGTCTTGAATACTTTTTGCAATAATAAATATTGTATTTTTTTAAACTCTGGTTTACTCATCTCTTAAAACATGATGTCATTTGGGTTTACTATTGTCACGATCCCTGCCTGTGTTCCCTGTGTCTCCGTTGTGTGTTCACCTCATGTTTCCCTGTTGCTGCTCTTCTTGTTAGTTACCATGGACACTCATTGGACCACGCACCCTTGTTAACTCATTACCTTGTTTAGTCTTGTTTTTTCACCCTGTATAAGCCTGGTTCACTCATCCATTCCCTGCTAAGTCTTGTCTAGTGTTTAACTGCAATTCTGAGCGTTCTGTCATTTGTTCCCGTGTTCTTGGTTTTTGATCTTGCCTGTTTCCTGGATTCCCCTGTGTGTTTCTGCTTTGTTGTTTGTTTGGACTGCCTTCCTGTGGATTTATGACCATTTGCCTGTTTTTGACCTCGAGTGTGGATTACCCTTTAAATAAAATCCCTTCAACATAAAAGTCCACACAAAACAGGCACAATACCAGGATCGTGACAACTATTCTTACTTTTCTGAAGAAATATCCCACCCAGAGGCCCATTCAATAGCTCCAAAACACGCTTAACATTTTTACACTTTTCTAATGCAATTTTAATTTTGATAATCTGCTTTAAATCCCCTCCATGAGCAATGCAGAATCACTCAGATGTTTAAGTGTATTTTTCTGCAATGTTTTGTTTGTCAGGGTCAAACTGATCTTAAACCAAAGCAAATGTGCTACTATAGTGAATAATGGTCACATTTTGGAGAATGCATGCCTGCTTTGTTATACAACAAAGTTAAAGCTTCGATCTGTCTACGGTGTTTTGACTAGGGGTTACCTGAGGGTAAAATGCACTTTTGATTTTTTTTTTTCTCCTAAAACACTAAATAGCAACAAGCACCACCTCATCACTTTCCTAAACGCCTGTTTGTTGGGAGATCGATCCATTATGTGCAATAATAAAAAATTTAATTTAATACATGTTCTAAAATATAATATTTTTATTGCAGATTTTGGTGAAAATCCCTGTAATGATTACATTTATTTTGAGACAAAAGACTTGTTTCTCATATTCTTGCAGTCTTTTAAAGTAAATGCATATGGTAACACATATATCTACACTGCTATGAATTAAAGGCAGAAAAGTCAATCTCAACAGATCATGAAGGTTAATATTTACCATCAAAATAATTAGGATAGATAATTTGCTGAAATTCAATATAAGGTCTTCTGAATGTAATGATGGGAGATACCAAAGAGCATCTTAGTACAGCTACTGTGCTTCATCTTGGTAAAATATTAAATCAAACTCACATATTCAAGGAGATGCAGCTACGGCTGAACTGACTCATAGGTTGCTTGAGCACTGCTCCAAAAAGCTGATGTGTTTCCTAACGCATATGTAATAAGTGGCTAGGTTTCTGTATTGCCCTCTCTTCAGGCGCCATTTTCACACAGGTTACTCGTAACGACACACAAGGAGCTGCTCCAAGAGCCTCTTGGAGCTGGGTGGCAAGGGTTAAGCTCGCCGTCTCTCTGCCATTGGGCGGTGAGACTACGGCGAGCCAGCCATCTGCAAGGAAAGCAGCTGTCGCCTTCACGCAAGAGATGTTAGACATCAGTAAACGAAAACAGTGTGGATTCACCCCAAGACTTGTTGATCTTTTTCCATGAGAAAAAAGCGGCGCGATATGTGCATGTCTGGAGAAGATGAACGAGCTGCTGTGTACTGGCTTATTTAAACTGTGGCGTCCCTGCGTTTTCACCCATTTAAATGCTTAATTTCACACCGCTGTCAGCAATAAGTCTTCGCAAATTAAGGTGGGTTTTTTTTTTACCGATATTTATCAGTCTACCCAGTTTTTATATAGGCTATGTCTACCGTATGCTTAAGTATCATTGATCGTATTGGAAATTTCTGCCGAAAACCTAATAGGTAAAGTGTGACATGGTGTGCAGATGAGCTGTAAGCTTTTTTATAAATACTATTTAATTGCATTTTATGCAGTTAAACATGCCATACTAATAACTACAGCTGCAATGAGGTTATAATATTGTTTTGTGGCGTTAACACGTCTGAAGATTTTTCCCCTATGGATCAATACTGCTGGATGCCACTCCTACAACGTTTAAATTATATTTAATGTCTTTATGATAGCACTTTGCCAAGATGTTTTGAATATGTCCTCTGTTATGATCCAGAACAATGTGCTTTGCGTATTTAGCGTCACTTTTTTCTTCAAGTGTGCAAGAAGATCAATGAAATCATATCATAAGCGCAGCTGCATTGACACATTGATGTCAATAATGACTGCCTGATGCCATTAATAACATTTTATCCAAGAAAAAACGTGCGATGCTCATTAAAATCCATTTTAATTAGCTTCGCAGTGTGTACTAAAGGCTAAACCAAAATGTCTATCATGTCATCATGTTTTCCTCCTATTTTGCATGTTGTTGTTGTTGCTGCAGCTGTAGGCTACGGTCGGGCTCCAGCCGACGTTACACTTAACTCTTTAGTTACAAGGTATGGGCATTAATATAACCTTTTAGTCTTTTATTTAATAGTTTATGGAGTCTTTTAATGTACTATACAGCAAATGGGATATGGGGAGTTGTCAAACGGCAGATGTAGCCTGCTGAAATGATGTTGACTATTAAATAGCCTGTTCCTTTCAGAGGATGACAGGTGGATCGCGTGCGTTCCAATTTATTTGGATTCAAATGTTTGTTATCTTTTGGGAGTTTAAACGGGCGTTTAACTTCGGCAAAAACTGCCCTTCAGGAAAGCAGCAGGCGATTCAGCACCACGCCGGTGGACAGCGACTTCTCAAGCTTTGGGATTCGTAAGGAATTTAATGTTTGCGATTCATCTTAACGATTCCGGTTCTTTAACGGTTCCGTTAATGACTCTTAGTACTTCAGATTCATTTAGTAGCCTAATATTTAAAAATTCGTATTGCATAATGTCCTCAATAGTCTGTTGTCAAAATACGATATCATTTCAGACTCCAACAGGACAGATATAACAAAAAAGAAATTATTTTAACAAAGTTATTTCGAGAAGTGGGCTTACACAGACATTTTAATGACTTTTCACACACTTTTTAAAGGCAGCATAAATGCAGTCCACTAAATGCTTAGGCTATATGTTTTAGATTCAGTAAAAAGAACCGGTTCAGACTGTTCGTGCTATCTTACTGAATCACTAAAAAGAATCGAATAGAGTCCTTCGTTTAGGATTTGAACCATATTGGTCGAGCTATGTTATTATTGATTCGATGAAAATAAGCGGCTCATAAAAGACGCTTATTGCAGGAATTAGATTACACTGGTCGTGCTACATGTTTTTGATCCACTAAAAAGAACCGGCTCATAAGAGTAATTTGTTCGAGAATCTAACAACACGGATGGCGCGCGCTGTAGACTCGGCGTGACGTACGCATCGGCGCATAAATGCGCGTTCAGGAACTGTTAACAGAATAAAAAGTCATGCAAATATAAATGCTTTTAACTGATTTTCGATTCCTTTTAATAAAATATGCTTCTGCTAGTAAGTGACTGGTTTAGGAATTTATTAATGGATTTATTTAATGTATAAAACTTAAAGGGATAGTTCACCCAAAAATGAAAACTCTGTCATCATTTAGGCTACTCACCCTCAAGTAGTTCCAAACCTGCATGAATTTCTTTGTTCTGCTGAACACAAAGGAAGATATTTGGAAGAATGTAACCAAACAGATCTTGACTACCATAGGATTGACTACCAAAGTATTTGTTTTTCCTACTATGGTAGTAAATGGGGGGCGAGATCTGTTTGGTTAGGTTACTGACATTCTTCCAAATATCTTCCTTTGTGTTCTGCAGAACAAAGGTTTGGAACTACTTGAGGGTGAGTAAATGATGACAGAATTTTCATTTTTGGGTGAACTATCCCTTTAACAGAGCACTTAACAAACATCATAAAATATGCAGCTCATTTCTTGTTTCTCCTTTCTTCAGCAGCCCGAATAGAATGAAACAGCTCGGAGAACCACTGGTAACACCGCCTGTCCCATGGCCAACATCATAGGGTAGTCTACGCAAATAACAACATGGATAAACCCTCTGCAGGAATGAGTAAAGTTGGCTCTCGCTCGACAGCCTCTCTGCCCCCGGAGCCTGTGGATATAATCCGGAGTATGTCGTGCTACCGGCGTGTCAAACTGAACGTAGGGGGTCTGCCGCATGAGGTCCTGTGGAGAACCCTGGACCGACTGCCGCGCACACGACTGGGCAAGTTACGAGACTGCAAAACCCACGAATCACTCATGGACATATGCGACGACTACAACCTAGACGACAACGAGTACTTTTTTGACCGGCACCCTGGGGCGTTCACGTCTATTCTGAACTTCTACCGCACTGGGAAGTTGCACATGATGGAGGAAATGTGCGCCCTGTCCTTCAGCCAGGAGCTGGACTACTGGGGGGTGGATGAGATCTACCTGGAGTCGTGTTGCCAGGCGCGGTACCACCAAAAGAAAGAGCAGATGAACGAGGAGCTCAAGCGGGAAGCGGATACTCTGAAGGACCGGGATGGTGAAGAGTTTGATAATACGTGTTGTTCAGAGAAAAGGAAGAAACTATGGGACCTACTAGAGAAACCAGGCTCGTCTGTAGCAGCCAAGGTATACATCACTACATACACTGACAGACAGCATCTTATCAGACTGATAAATAGGCCAAGACTCAGACATAAACAAACAACTTCCACAACAGTGTGCATTAGGTTAGAGAGAAAGAGAGTCTCGTTCTTTATAAATGATCATACATATATCATATACAATAGCTTTCCAGCAGCATTCAACATTGTGTCAAACATCTTCATCTGCCAAGAAAAAACGCAACCTCAACATAAGCATATATCAACACTCAATTAGCTTAAAAGGCCAATGTAAAAAGTGCAGTTCAAGCCTCTGGACTCTAACCAAATTGCTTCAGTCGTGCAATCAGTCACAACAGAGTGACACTTTCGTGCTTCTCACATAATTCAAAACGTAGTACTTCCATGTAAACATTCACACTCAGAGCTTCTATGGGTGCAGGTCTGACATCTATATGGATCTACATTGGTTTTGGTTGACATCTTTTGGTCTTGGATCAATAAGAATGATATGAATGGTATTGTTAGAGATGCAGTGCCTATCTGTAAACTTTTGTTCTCGCTCTGTGTTGGTCATCTATTTGACGCGCTTTAATTCTATAATTGTGTACCTGCTGATATATAATCACATGGGATTGGGAGGGACAGTTCAGTGTAAGACTGTCCTTCCTGTTACCAGGCAACAGAGAGATGACTCTATCACTTTGAAAGGAAGAACTATAAGTCACTAAAGGACAAAGTTAGTGTTAGAGGGTGTTTGAGTGGTTTCTGGCTAAACTGGACCATTGTTTAGCCACATGTGCACCCATGTGCTTTGTATTCAGTTAAGAACTGAACAAAGAGTCAGGCTTCTTTTTTGGCTTTTCCCTCTTCCCCCTCCATCTCTCCCTCCCTGTTTCTTCAGGCTCCTTCACTGCACCTCTGGCTAAATGTCAGGGAAATGTCACATTAATTATCCTCCATAAGACTTTGTGTCCCATTCTGTTTTCAGCCCCTCCTTTCTCCCCCCCATTCTCACTTGAACGGGCTCTGTCTACATCTGTCTCAAATCAGATTTTGCTGCATGGCCCTACCGCACAATGAAATTATGTCAGACCGCCGTCATATCATTGCAAATTACCGCCTGGTCATATATCAAAGCTTGACTTCACCTTTTCTGCATTTACTAGTCATGCATTACCATGCTATATTTAGTGGACACTAATTAATAGTGTTTACAAGATAGGAGGTGTCAATTTGCTTTAAGGACCTTGTATTGAAGTCTCATGGTCAAAGCTGTGACTGTCAAAGCCTCATGGTCACTCTCAGTCGAGGCATGAATGCTGAGGCAGTAAATGTTGTTTTTAATTCAATTGTACATGCAATTTATTATGTAATATGTTCTAGCTTTGATTCAGTGCCATTTATTACCGGTATTGACTAACTACATTGTAAATCTGAGTTGTGCATCTTTAATCTATGCATTTTTAACCACAGGACTTCAGATTCAAGTACATGCGTAGATGACACGAAATATGTTTGGGAAATACTTTGGGTGTGATATATTTAAAATATTTGGTAACACTTTAGTATGGGGAACAATTCCCACTTTTTTTATTAGTACTTATAAAGCACATATTAATGCCTTATTATGTATGATCTTATTCTATATCCCTTAATCCTTCCCAATACCTATATTTAAAAGCTACAACAATTACCTTACTAAGTATTAATAAGCAGTAAATTAGGAGTTTATTGAGGCAAAAGTCATTGTTAATAGTGAATATGTGTTCCCTATACTAAAGTGTTACCAAATATTTTAAACAACGAACTCTAATACTCAAATTCTCTAATAATTATTAAAAAGTAATTTTTCACACCACAGACGTATTTAAAATTAACTTGAAAAAGTTGAAAAACATATGTTATAATACACATAGAATATATATACAGAACAGTTTAATATAAAGGAATTTTCTGTTTTCCTTTTTTACAGGTGTTTTCCCCATTTTTTGAATTTTAGGGTTAAAGGAAATGTCTGTAAACTTAAAGAAATAGTTCACCCAAAAATGAAAACTATCCCATAATTTACTCATCCTCAAGACATCCTAGGTGTATATGACTATCTTCTTTCAGCAGAACACAATCAGAGTTATATTAAATAATATTCTGGCCCTTCCCAGCTTTGTATTGGCATTGAATATCCATATTTAAAACTTGATAAACTATAATCACTGGCTTCCGACAACGTCATACGTACAGACTGGACGTATTACGTAAGACTTAGCTCTTCTAATTTGAAATCCTCCGACATTTTTCTTTAAAAATTCTCATTTTAGACTTCTAATTCATGCCCGGTGTTTTGTTTTGCTCTATCATCTGCACTTCCGCATTCATCAATTCTCACCTAAGCTAATGCTACGCCTACGTTATACGTCAGGTCAGAGGTCACCCTTCCGCCGGAACTCGACACTCTTGTGAACACGCGTACGGCCATTGCCGGAAGCCAGTGATTATAGTATATAGTATTAAAGTGTTAAATATGGATATTTTTCTTACAAAACCAATTGCTTCGCTTCAGAAGGCATTTATTAACCCACTAGAGTTGTATGGATTACTTTTATGATGGATGGAAGCGCTTTTTGGAGCTTCAAAAACTCAAAAAAGCTTACAAAGCTGGGAAGAGCCAGGTTATTATTTAATATAACTCCAGTTGTGTTCGGCTGAAAGAAGAAAGTCATATACAGGATGGGTTGAGGGTGAGTAAATTATGGGATAATTTAGGGAGAACTATTCCTTTAACAGAAAATGTCCTGGCAGAAAATGGCCAGTACCTTTTCTGTTTTAAGGATTTTTTTCTTAAAGTGATATATACACATGCATTCTAGTTTTGAAATAGTCATTTGAAATGATATGATGGCAGTCTAATATAATCTTATTGTGTAGTAAGGCCGTGCAGTGAAATCTAACATATTTCTCTTATAAATTCATAAGCACTTTAACCTAAAATCTTAAAAGTTCATGGACATGGCATAGAGTGTATTGCTGTCAGTGTTGCACCTGGAGGAGACAGACAAACTGCTGGTATTAGAATACTTACCAAATGCAAATGCAAAGAATTACAAATCAGCCAAGATTAATCCAAATTAAAGGTGGTGCTGTGAGTTCAGACTATAAGCACGAACAGGTCAAGACGGAGTAATTAGCTAATGTTCTTTTCAAAAAATCTCATTTATGATTTAGCCAATAACTTTTATTGAAGACTCACAGTTCTGACCCAGCCCTGTGTCTGAGGATGTGGATATTTCCTGATTCTCAGAGATGTCACAAAACACCAGTCTTATTTACTGTTTCTATTTGGTATAAAGGGAAGTAATCACTTACTGGATGTGGTTATTTACAGCCAATGTCCTTCCAAAAGCCCTTGCAGCTCTGAGAGGCAGTAACCTTCTGGTTTGTAAAGCCTTCTGCGATACCTGAGAGATGATAAAGGACATTTCTGCAGATCTAGTTCAAGTGTCATATGATTATTACCATGCCTTTGATTTATTAAAAAATAAAACGCCATGTGGCATGTCAAAAACGGCTCAAGGTGACCCAGTTTATTGTGAGAAAGGTAACCTTTCTCTTTCTTTATAGTTAATACTACTGCAGTTTTATTACTATTATGTTCAAGGGACATTAATTCTTGTGAGGGATACAGATAATAAGCCATCCATTCTATCAATGCAAAATTTATGAGGATATCTGACTAGTGCCTGTAAAGGTGTCTAATGTCAGGATGGCTAACCTAAAAATAGAAAACTACGGAAAGACTCCGCTTTTGTGACCAGGGCTGGAATCAATTCCTTTGCAGTTTTGCCAGTTCAGATGATAAAAGTGAAATTCATATCTCAGTGTATGAATTGATAGGATTAGATGAGGTGAAATGAATTTGAAATTGCTACTAATAATTTCTAAAGCTCCACCCTGTTCATTAATCCTGAAGTCAACACAACAGCAAATGAGTAATTTGTGTAATTTATGAAACTCCATTGTTAATGTGTAAGAGGTTAATTTAATAATAGTTCCTAGCAGCAAAAACATAACTAAATCAAGTACAATGTAACAGTTTGTACCCTGCTAAAAGTGATAAATGGTAAGAAGTACAACACATTGTAAATATTACATACAGTGACAAATATGCATTAAAATATACGCTAAAGCTAAAACATTAGCTCCACTCAAAATTATCTTTAAAGAAAATAGGTCTATGATATTAGTAAGAGGACACTTTTTATACAACAAGTGATACTGCTTCTATACAGTAGTTCTATAATCAAGAAGTTATTATTAAGTAATGCTGCCTTCACGTGTTATCGGAATTACCGTAAATACAAGTTTCCTAGTTAAAAATTGGACATGAACGCCCTCTCAAGTCATATTAACCACTGGGAAGTTCCCGAGTTGGGTGGGCCACAAACTTTAAACATGGCGGAGGGGAGAACGATTGTTGCTGTGGCAGGTATTCTTTATTAGTTTTTTCCACAACAGCTACATTGCCTTGTCTTGTCATTAAAATAGTGCATATTTACATATATCAATAATCATTTGAAGCGTATTGTATTTTATACACAGTGAAAATAGCCTGTATTTGACCGAAATTCTAGAATCGTCAGCAAGCCGACCATCTAGATAGCATGGTGAATGTTTATATGGTTGTCAATGAATGGGACGCTAAATATCATTTTGGCTTTAATAAGATTTTCTCTATAAATAGGCAAGATTAAACCTCGTGTCCTCCATGATTCCTGTTCTTTCCAACAACAAAGCACTTGAGTGCGACAAGCTCGTAATCATGACTCTAGAAGTGGGAAGTAGGAAATTTCCGATATATGAAGGCAGCATAATACATAATATTGCCAATTACCATGCGAGCATAAAAACTTTTTTGCGATATATGGGAGTTTTTGCAAAATTGAAGTACGTGTTTCCATTGGGTGTATTTTCAATTCACAATTTCAGTTTGCGCTATTTGAAGGGTAATATAAACGCAGCTATTTTCTGTATTTGCTCCTCCAACGAAAATAGTTCAAAACAAAGCCGAAGCAGAACCGTTGCCACACCGATTATGTGTTTCGTTACTGAATGAATCGGTTGAATCAATGAGTCAATGATTCACTCATGAAGGCAGTCATTTGTTGCCACCTACTGGTGTAATGATGTAACTTGCTGAAAAAGTCATCTACTCAATATATAGTGGGTTCAGTTCTAGACCTTGACGTTGTATTTTAAAATAATAATTTAGCTTCTTCTTAACCATTCTGATTCTGCTGTTTTGTATTGGATTCCTTTTTCTTCATGACCCAGTTACACTTCAATTCAGGAATGGACAGCGCTGCATTCTTGTAAAGAATCAGAAACAGAACAGAATTCACAGGATTTATGCTATTTTCAATTTCTGACAAGGGGTCAGGAACACTGACCTTAGCATTGGCTTTTCAAGCCTGTAATTCTTAGGGTGTTTTACCATCTTTTGTGATCCTTTCCTGGATGAGAGAATGTCAGCAGGCCAACCTGTACTGGGAACATTCACAGGTCCAAGTGTTCTCCTTTTTTTTATTTTTTTATTTAACAAATAGTTCCCAAAATACAAAAGAGTTAGAAATGCTTTTAATCTCAGCCTGGTCTTCTCAGATAGTGATAATGGCATGAAATGCCACTTATAGAAATTATGCAATTAGTTTATATATTTCATCATATTTAATGAATCATAAATGATTACATTATTAAAAACATTAAATTAAAAATATTAAATTATTAATTATATATATTTTTTGGAGGATGGGTGGAAGAACAGAATTCATTCCCAGAATGCATTACCTGTGTTGATTTTCAATATTTTAACTACGACTTTTGCCCCGATTCCTAATTACTGCTGCTTATTAATAGTTAGTAAGATAGTTGTTAAGTTTAGGTATTGGGTAGGATTAATGGATGTAGAATATGATCATGCAGAATAAGGCATTAATATGTGCTTTATAAGTACTAATAAACAGCCAATATCCTAGTAATATACATGCTAATAAACAACTAGTTAATAGTGAGAATTGGACCCTAAACTAAAGTTTTACCATTTCTTTAAATTACAATTTAGTAAATTCCTCTTCCTGTCATTCCAATTTGACTTCCTGAGAATGTGGATATTTTAATTCAAATATATAGAATTGAAATATATTTGTCATATCTTCTAATTTACATTAGTGTCCATGTTGTACTTTAGTAAGTGCAGAGTAAAAGTTATTTACAAGATATAACAACATTTCCTACATAATATGAAATCATTTGGCAAGCCTGTAATTATGCATTGTTATTGTTACCACAATGAATTATTTTGACATGTAACTTGAACACTCATGCATTATTAGAAGATGTCCTGCAGTTATCGTGCTGCACTCGGCAGCTGCTTCATGAAGCTCATCATGGTACACAGGTCTTAACCTGTGGTTTGCTGCGGTTAGGACAGCCTAATTACCTGTGACACAGAAGTTGTGATGTGAACTTTTTATTGTGAATCACGTAATCAAGAATCACAACAGTGTGATATGAATCATCTAATGCTCTGTGAGCTTTGTATCTAAATGCTAGGAAGCCATGTGGCTTGTTATTGTGCAATCAGCCCTAATCGCTTTCTATCGCATCTCATTCAACTTATTTGTGAGTTAAGTGTCTTTCGTTGTTGAAGATGTTGGCCACTTTCGGGGAAGATGTCATATAATGCGTCTTTATGCATGATCTCATAAAGGATAACACATTTAACTGGTGCCATTTTAATTTATGCACTGCCGAGCAATGAGAGTAAAAATGTGGTGTTGTCGTTTTTAAGATGACATTCTTTGGAGCTTGGGCCCCATCTTATTAATAACAGCCCATATTTCTGCATATATAATTAATCATTCTTTAATTAAACCTCATTAGGAGGTGATTTGTAGCATTTAGGAGGCTCGGCAGTCTTGGAATCTAATGAATAGAGAAGTGCAATTATTTTTTCAGACCCATCAATGCAAGTTGTTAAAATGAGATGTGACTGCAGAGCTCTTGAGAAATTTACCATCATACACCAAAATAGTTATGAATCAGACGGCTGTTTTCAAGCTTGGCTATGTCTCGCTCTTTTCTCTCGCGTGCACAGTTACCAAAAACATGCCCCGAGTCAGAAATAAAAGAGTCTCATGTCACTGTCAGTGTCTCGGCATGAACAGAAGCGACTTTTCTGGAGCAGCGTGTCTGGCTTTGACATTAAAGAACAGGTTCGTGCTACAGTTAAAGAAAGAGTTCACCTAAAAATGAAAATTCTGTCATCATGTACTCACCCTCATGTCATTCCAAACCAGTATGAGTTTCTTTTCTCTGCGGAACATAAAAAGAGAAATTTTGAAGAATGTGCTGGTCTCTCTTTTCCATGCAATTACAAAAATGGGGGGGAGAAGGACATAAAATCACAGTTAAAATATCCTAAAATGGTGTCAAGTCTTCTAAAAAAATTACTTGCCATATTCATAAAAATTCAAGAGCAAAATTGTGATGTCTGATTTGTGAAAAAAATTTTGCTTTTTTCCCAAATGTATCAGAATCATGAATCAAGTTCAACTCATTGATTCAGCTGACTGAACAACTCTCTAAAAAGGAAGATTATCAGTGAATAGTATACAGAAATACTATTTAGTTTCAGAAGATTTGGAGTCGGACCACTTTTTGAAGCTTGAAAGCTTTAGTTCCCAGTTATTGTTATTTCATGGAAAAGAGTGACAAGTCTTTAGAATTTCTTTTCTCCATGGAAGAAAAAAGTCATACAGGTTTGGAACGACATGAGGATGAGTAAAAACAGAATTTAGATTTTGTGGGTGAACTGTCCCTTTAATTGACCCTTTTCCAGGAGTTTGATTGACAGGCGATCTAACCAATCATAACGCCCAATCCGCCATTGTGTCCGACAAAGCAGTCAGGGGAGTTAGTAGATTAATGTTGGTGGACTTGAACTTGAAAAATGATGTGTACTGACGTCTTTCTATGGTTGAAATGTGATTCATTCATGTTTTTTTGATGATATAAATTAACTATTAAGAAGAGATGATCAGTTCATGAGCCACTTGATCTGAGGTGCTACAGCGATCTGTCACGACACATTGAAGAGCCACAAAACGGTATTTATTGTTTACATTTTTTTAAAAAATGACAAAAATGTGAAATTTGGGACTTTGTTTCATATCAAAAGTAACCTGCTTTGTCTTGTCTGTCGATACGTTGTCAGTGTCTTCTTTGCTCCGCGATGTATTTTTCACTGCGTGAGAACATGATGTGTGGCGTGAGAGTGGCATGGCTTGTCGGACATAGCAACAGTAACTATAGGAGGCGGGTCTTTGCGAACGGTCAATTAAGGGCCTTTCCATTAAAGGGATAGTTCATGAAAGTCAATGAAAGGTTTGGAACAACTTGATTGTGAGTAAATGATGACAGAACTTTCATTTTTGGGTGAACTATTCCTTTAAGGCTAGTGATTAATTTCCCCTATTCATTTCAGAATTGTGGCATATTTCTGCTTCTTTGCAAACATAATGTATTTGTTGACCTTTTTAGGCAAAATCAAAGCTTTCTAGAAGTTATTTTTCTATATACTGTGAGTGCTTTAATCCATATGCAAAAGTAGCAAAACAGCAGTTTAAAAATGATAACATTTCTGCTAAATTGTTTAACTCTCAATAGGTCTACATACAGTAAGTGTTAATCCATCCCTAATCACAGCATTCCCATTCACCTACACAATTGGCAGCAGAGCCTCTGTTGCCATGGCAAACTCCATCGGTTTCCAGGGCAATGGCTTGTGTCTCTGTGTTGAAGTAAGAGTATGTAGTGTGCAGTGAGTACATAATGAAGCTTGCATTGATTTCCTCATTGAAACTTGCAAGTTTGACCAGCATGCTTAGCAGAATCAGAAATATATTGTCAGTGTCACGTTTTCCTCTCTCTATAGACCTATTTTGTGTTTGTATGTTTTTTGTGGGCGGAGCCTACCTGGTGGCAGAAAATGACAGTTCTGCAGTAGCAGTTTATGGAAGCTACGGAATAAAAGAATAAAAAAAGTTAATTTCGAGTTTATATCTCACAATTCTTAGACGGAAAAACAGATTTGTGAGATATGCTCGTTATTCTGTCTTTTTTCCTGCAATTTCCTCTCAGAATTGTGATATAAACTCACAATTGCGAGTTATAAAGTCTGAACTGGGAGATATAAACATGCAAATGCAAGAAAAAAAAGTCAGAATTGTGAAATAAAAATGTTATAGGCTATGTTTAAAAGTTATCTAATTTGGGAAACTCAGCAACCATAGTAGGTTTTTTTTATTTTTTTTTGTAGATTATTCATGATTCATTTCCTATTGTAGTCATGATCCTTAGGTACTGTAATGAATCATATTAATGCACCTGTTCCCACTTCCCAGTGATTAATGCATTACACATATAGGCACTGATCCTTTCTATATAGTCACTAACCTTAAGTGCTTACATCTGGAAGATTACTTAGATCAATACAATGTCCGTTAATATCTTATTTTCGTACACAATTTTATCTGGTCTCTATAACATGCACTCATTCAAAATTCATATATAGATAGATATATTCACAATTACTGTGACCATTTATGTTTAACAGTCCAGTATATCAAGCAACAAGCTTAGCGATGAATACTGTACTGTAGATAAATATGATATTCATACATACATATACATATTATATACTGAATATATTCAAACGATCCAATATATCAAGCAACGATCATATATAGTGATCAGTATCTTAAGGAATATATATGTGTGTGTGTGTGTATATATATATATATATATATATATATATAATATTAGGTAGTTGTGCTTGGAGTCAATTGTTTTATTTATGATAACGCAAATGAAACATGGCAAATTTTGCGGACATAATTTTTGGCAAGGTTGTCATACAAACAAATTATGAACACACGCAAAAACAAGAGAGAACCAACAAAATATTAACAACTGATTACGTTGTAGTCAATATATGATCATTCCTGGAGGCTTTTTTTTTTTATTATTTTTTTTGTTTTTATTAAATTATTTTTGTCAAATAACCAAGTTTAGGGTTTTGTTCTTCCCTCATATTAAAAAATATTTAAAAGTATAAAATATTTTCCTCATATTTTGATGGTTTAATCAAATGTCTAGGGTCATTAATATTTATATTTATTAATTTTTCTGTAAAATATTGATCGCTATACCCATGTGATTGCTGCAGTATTAGTAAAAAATTATTACCTTTACAACAAATTTTCATTAGTTAACATTAATTATCTACTTTAGTTAACATTTAAAAATTAACAATAATTCTACAGCAGTTATTATTCTTAGTTCATGTTTATATCTACATTTACTAATACATTATTAAAATCAAAAGTTGTATTTGTTAACATTAGTTAAAGCATTGTGAACTAATATGAATGACTGTACTTTTATTAAAATTAACAAAGATGAATAAATACTGTAACAAATGTATTGCTCATTGTTAGTTCATGTTATATTAACTAATGTTAACAAATGAGACCTTATTGTAAAGTGTTACCAAATAATGAAATACTGATCAAGACTACCGAGTCTTCACAGCATACACATGTACAGGGTATTGATACTGTGCTACATAGCACTGTTAACCCAACACGAAACAAATGAAGAAAGACTGAATCGGCAGAGGTTCATGTTCGCAATCGGCCCTGGTCGCCCTGTTCTCAGTGTCCCCGGAGACAATATGTCAATACTATGCTGTCTCAATACTGTGCTATCTCTGTCGACTGGGCTGGGCTCATGGTTTCTTTTTTAGCATCTGCAATGCCCAAGGACAACACAACCTGACCAGACTGTTTCCAATACTACTGTTGTCGTTTTTTTTTCCTCTCATTGAAACCTGCTGAGACTGTTCATCATAGCAAGTTGAGTTAGTACCAAATGTGAACATATGGAACACTGTCATTTGTTTGTTAGTTTGCTTGATGCATCAGCTAACATTTAACACCAAAAGGCTAACTTTACACATATCTTTTTCACAGCATCACTACTGTGTCTTCCAGAGCATGAATTATACAGCTGACAGCTGAATCATTGTACATTAACACATCATATTTAAAGGGGTTCTTGATTATGATTTCACTTTTTTAACTTTAGTTAGTGTGTAATGTTGCTGTTAGAACATAAACAACGTCTGCAAAGTTACGACGCTCAAAGTTCAATGCAAAAAAAGATATTTTATTTTATAAAAATAGTTTTTTAAGGACTACAGTGAGCTTCTTCCTGGGTTGGTGACATCACAAACCCCAAAATTTACATAAACCCTGCCCCCGAGAACATGCAACAAAGGGGGTGAGGCCATGTCAGGCTGCTTTAGAGAAGAGGAAGAGTTGTTGTAGTAGAGTGTTGTTACCATACTGTCATTTTATGCCGGACTGCTTCACAAACGAGGGTCAATTCAACACTGGATTTGCACAAAAGATTAACATGACGGCACATGCTAGTCGATGAGTTGAATCATCTCCACAGCAACTACATAAATTTATCCACTAACCATTCAGAAACGTCAAGATGCATTCTATAAGTTGTAACTTCTTCCTGAGTCTCTCCATCAGTGTCCGACTCCGGTTTGAACAATGTTACTGACAATTGTCATTTGGTTTGCGTGAGATTCTCCAACTTTTTTTGTTGTTGAGCAACCGAAGCACGAGCTGTTAAAGCTCCGCCCTCTTTTGGAAAGTGGGCCGGGAGCAGCAGCTCATTTGCATTTAAAGGGACACACACAAAAACGGCGTGTTTTTGCTCACACCCACATAGAGGCAAATTTGACAAGCTATAATAAATGATCTGTGGGGTATTTTGAGCTGAAACTTCACAGACACATTCTGGGGACACCAGAGACTTATACTACATCTTGTGAAAAAGGGCATAATAGGTCCCCTTTAAATCTTCTCAAAATTTTTCTAAAAAGGTTCTACAAAAGATTTTGCCTGGTGGACTTCATCCACACTCCCTAAAACCCACCCTCCAAAAACATGTCAGCAAACCTGATGTAAGCAAACCTGAAAGCTCAAACTGACAGGCCTAGAGTGTTTTTGATTGGCAACCGCTTTATTTATTGCTGTTTCCAGAGCCTAGGGCTGTCACAAAGACAGGTCTGGGGCTGGTTGCATAAACTGCTTAAACTAGTCTTAAAAGTTAGTCATTAAGTTTTTTTCTTCAAGACTGGTCCTAACTTTTTAAAGTAAGCTACATAAAAAGGTAGACTGGTCTAATTTGAATGGGAGAAGTAAGACTGATTACCTCTTAAAGGGTTAGTTCACCCAAAAATGAAAATTCTGTCATTAATTACTCACCCTCATGTCGTTCCACATCCATAAGACCTTCGTTCATCTTCGGAACACAAATGTAGATATTTTTAATGAAGTCTGAGAGTTTTCTGTCTCTCCATAGAGATCCAACATAACTACCACTTTTAAGGTCCAGGGGTGTATTACAGAAAGATCTTAACTTTAGAATCCTATCTTATCTGTTTGGTAACCATGGCAATTTCAGTTAGGACCTCGTTTAGGACAAACGCTATTACAGAATGACATTTCTTAAGTGCATAATCTTATCTTAACTATGGATAGGAAACGGGGATTACAGAAGCATCCTAACACGACAAAAAATCCTAAAAGCTGTCTTAACTTTAGGACAACCCCACTGGTGTCCTAACTTCAAACCTTTTTGAAATCCAACGGTAAAAATCACAGTACAAAAGCCCTTTCGAGAATGCCGTTACATTTATTAATTATACAAGACAAAGAGCAGCGATGTTTGATGGTGGGGAGACTTTTGGAGGACCCAGAGGATGTGCTGTGCTTTGATGATAAAATATTTCCTTATCTTCGTGAGTGAGCGAAGGTGAAAACTTGCCGAATAAAACAGACTTTAACGTTACCATTTCAACTGAACTTTCAATATCTGCCGCACTGAAATTAAAAGCACGACGTGGTTTCTCCATTTTGATGTTAGGTTTATCTCAGAATCAGTTTGCTTGGTAACAGACCTGACAGTTGATTACCGAACTCGATGGAGCGGTTTAAGATTTCCTAACTACAGATAAGATGAGATTTTGTAAGATAGGATAAGAATCCTAAATCAAGTTAAGATTTGCTTCTGTAATACGAATTTGTGAAAAATCCTAAATTAAGTTATCATATCTTAAGTTAAGACCTAAGATAGAAATTTTCTGTAATACGCCCCCAGAAAGGTAGGATAGACATCATTAAAGTACTCATGTGACTCCAGTGGTTTAATCTCAATGTTATGAAGCGACGTGAGTACTTTGTTTGCGGCAAAAACATAATTTACCACTTTATTTTCGAAAATATTGATCTGCAACGCGCGTTCACGAGAGTTTCGCAACTCATGCATTTTGTGTTCACATGAGAGCTGACATTGTTGCGTGAGCATGCTTTGGATAATATTATTTTGTAAATAAAGTGGTAAATTATGTTTTTTGGCGCAAACAGAGCACTCACGTCACTTCATAAAATTGAGGTTAAACCACTGGAGTCACATGGATTACTTTAATGATGTCTTTCCTACCTTTCTGGACATTGAAAGTGGTAGTTGCGTTGGATCTCTATGGAGGGACAGAAACCTCGCGGATTTCATTAAAAATATCATCATTTGTGTTCCAAAGATGAACGAATGTCTTATGGATGTGGAACATCACAAGGGTGAGTAATTAATGACAGAATTTTCATTTTTGGGTGAACTAACCATTTAACTAACTGCGAGTTGTTAAACTAGTTCTTAGTGGCTAATTTTAACTGATGTCTCATGACACCCATTTGAGTGATCTGTCAGGTAGAAGGGACAATTTATGCGTGGTACTGTAAATAAAACGCCTACAGCATACGCCTTTACAAGAACTATCTGCCACCTCCAGAAATGTGAGCACTTGCATAATGCATAATGTCTTTCGTAATGTGTAAATCACTTATGAAAATAAACAGAACCAGCAATTCCAAAACAGACGCACAGCTTTTAATTAACATGATTTGATGAGTAATTTTTTTGTGCCCTCTAAAAACTATATTACTGTCAAGAGCAATAAGTAACAGCAGACCTACAATAAAATAAAAGGGCATTGTTTAATGTTCTTTCCCGCCATCTTACTTAACCTTTTCACATGACATTAGACACGAGGTTTATGTAATGTTGATGCATTGAGTCCCTTTACTGGCCTTCATTATCCTACCCAGAGGTATTACTATGGTATGTGGTTTAGTGCGGTCAATATGTAGTATATGCTTACATAACAGAAATATGGAATATTCAGCATGTTATTAGTTTAAATCCAAAAGCTCTGTTCCAAGACGTAGCAAACTACCTTGCTGTCTACTTAGGCAGCTACCTTTTAAAAATAAACATGTAATTATATAATTTTATTATTTTTTACAAATATATTATTTTATAATATTTTCATAATACTGTTTGTTTACATTCCTCAATATAATTTTATATTCTAAATATATTATTTTCATAATAAATATACAATCAACATATTCCTCTGCTTACAATGCATTCTGGTATTGCATTTTAATGCTGCCTACTGCTCACAAGGTTTGAAACCGCTGTATAGATAAGCTAAATGCTCTTTCTTTAATGTGAGCTCTGGCTAAATTAGCAGACACATCTTGTATGTAAGCGATTATGAAATGATGAGAAAGTTCCGGCATACAAGAGAAGGCTAATCTAAAGAGAGATAATCAAAGATGGTTTCTGTCAGCATATCACAGAGGAACATGGTGTCTCATTCTATTGAAGTCTTTCCCAGGCCGTTAATGCTCCATCGAGACATGAGCTTGACTGAAACAGGAACAGACTGAGCGTGTGATAAACAGAAGAAGGTGTACGTGTGTGGGGGTTAATTTGGTCTTAAAGGAATCCAATGAGAAAAATGAGTTCATATTGGAATCTTTTTTTATTACAAAATTTGCCATCTTGGCCTTTTTGAGCACTTTTTGTTACATTACTGAGATCTATTATAGACCTTATGCGGCAGAGAAACAAGCGTGCAGCAATCTTTAGAATTTTGTGTTTGAACTTATATTTTTGCAGTAGCTCTGTGTATTTCTATGGCATCGCTGTCGAATAGTAATTAACTGGTGAAGTGGATTTACTTATTGTAGTAGAGTTAACGAAAGTTATCGTGAGCATTGTAATGTTTGAAGCGGATGTCATAACAAATGTCAGTAGACTGGGAAGATTTTAAATCTGTAAGATCTTACATTCATGCTGTCAAAATACAAACTGGAAGACAAAACACAACGAGCACAGCACTGAAAAGGAGCAGGGCTACATAAGGTCTATAGACTTTGAAAAGTCTACATTTGGTTTCATAATTGCTGCATAAGGCCCTGTTTACACTAGTGGGTTTTCGTTTTAAAACGCATAACTTTTGCTACGGTTGCGCCTATCGTTTACACTACTCCAAAGTTGATCGTAGAGACCGTTGATGGCTATACGATCAACTTAGGCTTACAGTGCTTTTGGGAAATGCAGCCCAGAGCCGTCTCTCTCAAGCTGCCTACATGCTCAAAAGGCAACTGTTTACACTTGTACGTGCATGCCCAGTGTGTATGAACGGTCATGTGACATGCGTTTTCAGTCATGTAGTGTGGACGGAGATTGTTTCTGAAACGCAGTGGAAACGGCAGTATAGACGAGGATCGTTTTCATTTTAAAACAGAAACGCACTACTGTAAACAGGGCCTAAGAGAAACATATGACATCAGGACTGTCAATTTACCATGCAATTAATTTTTTTTTTTTTTTAAAAAGAAAAAGAAAAAAAAAAGTAGTTACTGATTAGCTAGTAGTGAACTACCGCATTCAACTGAGCGCTATTACTTACTAATTCGTTAATCTGCGTTTCTTGTTAGTTAATAGTAGTTACTAAAATGTTAATATTGCATTAACAGGGCTTGTGCATTTAAAATGGCCGACGACATTGCAGAGAAATCAATAGCCGAGTTCCAGACAAAAGCCACCACTGTTTGACAAGTCAAAGCCCCTTTTCAAGGATACTTTAAAGAAAATGGATATATGCAAAACAATCGGTCATACCCTTAGAATAAATGATGAGAAGCATTAACGATGAGATCATTATGTCAGGCTAGCAAACAGTGTAAAATAAAATTACCTCAGGTATCTAGTGCTAGTTGCAACAACATTGTATTGCTTCCTTTGAAGATGCAGTGAAAAAGACTAGGCATTGTTTTCAGTAGTGTGTTTACCCTCCACACAAAGCACGCAATTGCGTGGGACCCCCACGATTTCTCCCTAGTGGGGGGAACCGGAACGCGCTCATGAGGCCCCCTCCCGGAGATTTGCTTAGGGCCCCCAATAACGTAAACACGCCCCTGGTTGTTTTTATTCCACTATATTGACTTTGTCAGCTAAATTCAGTGTTAGATTAGCTCGATTACACTAGCTAGATTTACTCGAAACATAGCATGCTGAGGACATCTGCTGGCTAAAGCTGTGTAAATGCAACAAGAACAGCAAAAACAAGTTGTACACACTTTGAAACTGCAGCACGTGAGCTTAGAATAAACAGACCGTTATCGTTCGTTGGTGTGGACACAAATATAGTTATCTTTATAGTTATATAGTTATTTATTAATGATGGAACAGTATTCTAAAGTGTTACCAAATAATGTAATATAAAAATAATCATATGGAAATAGAACAAACAATATACTGACTTCTAAAGGTGCTTTATTCATCTGCCACAGTAATGTCTTTTCTCAGCAAATATTAATATATGCATTATTATTATTATGATTACTTGATTTTCTTATTCAGAATATCACATAATTCAATTAAAATTTTAAGTGATGAATTCTTTAATATCTACTGTTTGAGAAAATCCATCCATTTCTTTCCTTATTGCATAGAAATTCCATTCGAATGAGCAACATGCTAATAAATCACAGGAATGGCAAAAAGAAAGGGAGCAGGGTTAAACAGTTTCCCATGTTGTCATTTTATTCTGTCCCTGCCACTTGGCTTGTCATGTTTATAGTGACAGGTAGCTCTCACTGTGCTACGTTATAGTCAGTGCAATCAATAGAAACGACCGTAAAACACACTACACAAGACCTGCTGAAGCACGGAGAGCATCTTTAGTGCAGACCCTTCTCTGGGTGTCAGAGATTGGATTGCCGCTGGAATGGATTTGACAGGGAAGCAAAGGCCAGGGGTACAAAATAAATGTCACTCAAAGATGGGTGTGTGATTCTAAGTCAGATGCAAGAGAAAGAAAGAGAGAGAGAATGACCCTCAAAGTCTTTACAGTAGAACCAGAACATTGTATAGGCCTTTCTCAAGAAATGGTGCCATTTGTGCCTGCCATTCAAAAGTTTAGGGTCAGTAAGCTACATTGTCCCCTGGCTTCAAAGACAAGGCTTAAGCCTAGTCCCAGACTAAAATACATGTTTGAGCTGTTTTAACTGAAAGCAACTTGCACTGACATATCTTAAAATATGTCCAGATGCACACCAGGTATGTTTATAAAAGCTACTTAAATGTCCTAATTGAACTAAGGCCTAATCCTGGCTTAATCTAAGCCCTGTCTGTGAAACCAGGCCTAAGACTTTTATTCAGCAAGCATTAAATTGATCAAAAGTGACAGTAAAGACTTTTACATTGTTACAAAAAATCTTTTACAAATAAATATATTGTTCTTTTGAACTTTCTATTCATTAAATAATCCTGATAAAAATGTATCATGGTTTTCCACAAAAATATTAAGCAGCACAACTGTTTTAACTGTGATAAGAAATGTTTTTTGAGCACCAAATAAGCATATTAGAATGATTTCTGAAGGATCATGTGACACTGAATATTAGAGTAAAAAAAATCAGCTTTGCCATCACAGGAATACATTTTAACACAGAATTAAATTTTTTTTTTTTTTTTTTTTTTTATTTATTTTAAATATGTCAAAATTTATTTTAGTTATTTTAACTTGAAATAATACAATTTAAAATGTTATTAAATTGTAATAATATTTCACAATATTTTTTTTATTTTTTTTAGGCAAAGGCAAAATAGATAGAAAATTAGGTAGAATTTAATATTTTTCTTGTACATACCCTTTAAAAAGCATTGGCTGATATTCTAATAATAAACAGACATTATATTTATTTTCATTTTCAAATTATTGTTTTTTTGCACTACACACTAATCAGTGTCAAAGCTTTCAAATAATGTGACTACATCCGGTATACTGTAAATTATATATTAAATAAGTCAGCCACTAGCACAGCTTCTTGAAAATGAGCCTTATACTGTTAGTAGTTACGCTTGTGTAACCACTAATGTATGTTCCATCTGGAAAATAACTGTGACTACTCTCGGAGATACATTAAAAAATAATGTGATTGCTGTGGTACACCTCTCTTAATTACCTTTTCCCTTGACCTAAGTGTAATCTTGAACGCTATCTCTTTGTTCCATGGTGTTACTGCCTTTAAACTTTAAACATTCAGGTCAAGAGTCAAATTACATGATTCGTTGACTTTTGGGAGTGTACGCTCCAACTGCACATATTGTAATGTCTTGTCAAGGCTTTAGTTCTTCTACATTAGGATGTGTTGCTGCTCTCCACATCTGAACTTTTCATCTTTAGCTTGTTGCGTTTCTGTAAATGCCTTCGCCACTGTCTGATTTTCCACTGACACGCACGCACGCACACACTCACACACACACATGCATTCTTTTCTCTCTCCCATCCCTGCAATGTTAAAAAGCGTGTCGTCATTGTCACCATAGCAACTGTGTCTTGTGCGACGCTTGAACGCACAGCTGTCTCTGCCAGGATAAGCAGCGGCGTGCGCATGTGCGTGTTTACTTTGTGTACTGCTGTTTTTTTTTTTTTGGTTTGTGTTTGATTCCTTGTGCCAGTGTCTAATGTGAAATGTATGAACAAGTTTGTGTGGTCGGGTGTGTCTCAGAGAGTATCACTGGTGCATAATTGCATATTTGTGATAGATCTCATTTCTCATCGTTAGATGTTCTTGAATGACAAACAAATGAGAGATTAGATACACTTTGCAGAATTATTATTACTCATTCTTAGGAACCTAACTGTTAAAGGGATAGTCCACCCAAAAATGAAAATTCTGTCTTCATACTCACTCTCATGTGGTTTCAAACTTGTATGGCTTTCTGCCATCTGTGGAATGCAAAAGAAGATATTTTGAAGAATGTTGGTAACCAAACCGTTTCGGTTCCCATTGACTTCCATTGTAAGGTCAAAAAGTAGAATGGAAGTCAATAGGAACCAAAACTGTTTGGTTACCAACATTCTTCAAAATCTCTTCTTTTGTGTTTCGTAAATGATGACAGAATTTTCATTAACAAGATATAATATAAGTCTCAGTGGTCCCCAGAATATGTCAGACGTTTCAGCTCAAAATACCCCACAGATCGTTATACTGTGTTGTAAATGCCCATTTTTGAGTGGAAGGAAAAACATGCTGGTTTTGCGTATCTATCGCGTCTAAAAACGTGTGGAAAGTGCGGCCGCGCCGCTTTCTCCTCCATTCTACAAGCGCTTGTGCTCCCGTGGTGTCTGTCATTGCTATGTAACCATGAACTGCGCTCTCCACGATGACAAGGAAGTATCAGCAAAAGATTAATTGATTTCTAGCCCTTGCATTAGCTTTACTACTAGATATATTTATGGAGATGAGAAATAAAAACCACCCTGTACAGCTATGATCAGCTGTTCGGCTGAGATTTTGGTGTTGTTATGGAAAGGCCATAGCTGATCGTTTGGTTCTTGTCACGTGACCTGCGGTGCGTTTGCGGCATTCTAAAAAGTTGAGATGTTTTCATCTCCCACGGCATAGGCACGCCTGGAAAAAATGAGCGTGCCACACCGTATGCGTGTCGCGACCACATCGCTCCTATTATGAGCACGCTTGCCGTGTGCCTACATTTGAAATAATGAATTTGCACGCGCAAAAGATGCGATATGTGAACGGCCCCTTACTTAATAAGTGTTTGTTCAGTCAACTTAACATTGCTGAGTGAAACGCACATATTAATGTTGACATAACTAACTGGGCAGTGGATCCATAGTTCCCAGCATGCTTTGCAAGGGACTGCATTAGGAGAGTAAATTTAGGGATTAAAGTGTTATTTTATGTGTTTTTCAGTAAAGGGAAAGATGTTGTTAGTTTATGTTTGTGTTTAATGTTCAGTTATGTTGGACATGTAGAGGAGTTTCTGTAATGTTTTTGTCTCATATATACATGTTTATAGGATGGAATTCCTGCTCTCAATTCAACTGACCGTTCGCAAAGTCCCGTCCCCTTAAGTTACTGTTGCTATGTCCGACAAGCCATGCCGATCTCTGTTCTCACGCAGTGAAAAATACATCGCGGAGCAATGCGTCGACAGACAAGACAGAGCAGATGTGAAACAAAGTCTCAAATTTCAAATTTTGTCATTTTTAAAGAAATTTAAACAATAAATACCATTTTGTGGCTCTTTAATGTATCGTGACAGATCGCTGTAGTGCCTCAGTTAAAGCGCCTCGTGAACCAATCATCTCTTCCTAATAGTCAATTTATAGCATCAAATAAACATGAATGAACATCATAAGGAATGTTGTTTCAATCGCGGAAAGACGTCAGTACACACCATTTTTCAAGTTCAAGTCACCTACGTTAATCTGCTAACTCCCCTGACTGCTGTGTTGGACAAAATGGCGGATTCGGCATTACGATTGGTTAGATCGCCTGTCAATCAAACTCCTGGCGAAGGGTCAATTGAGTTTGTTCAATGAGTTATTTTTTTGAGTGTAAAATTAAATAGTTAAATAAGGTAATTTAAGTCAATAAATGTATTCACCTTACATAATAAACAACATTATTAAGTAAACTGCACATATAAATATTATGTAACAGTGACAAATTCAAATGATTTGTATTTACCCAAAGAAATTTTGTCAACTTTACTTAAATTGATTTTGTTCATGCAACTAAATTGTTATTTGTACAAATAACTCAATATAGTATACCACTTGACACTGCTTTTTTAAGTAAATCTAACAATTCATTTTTTTTTAGTGTTGTGTAGTGATCTGAATATCATAGAGACTTGTGATATCAGAAGTAATATCAGAAAATGTTGAAATCTAGTTATTTAATAATTCTATCTGATGGTCTACAATAAAATACAACATAAAGGATAAAAATTGGAGCATGAAATTTTTCCACATGCTGTCTGTTGGACCGTCATCTGAGGGGGGGGGTGTGTGTGTGTGTTCTAAGAGAGCACTCCTGTAGGATCCCAAAGCTGCCCGACTGGAGCTATTAATAACTACATCAGGGGCTGGGCAGGTTTATATATAGACTCAGCGACTGGATTTTCCCTCTCATTGCAGACAAATGAATAATGAACGAAAAAAATAGGGCTCTGCCAAGGACCAGTCGCTCAGGTCATCTAGTTCTGTCTGTGTGTGCACGCACGAGGACACAGCTGTTGCCTCTGTATCTCAGGGGCTTTACAAATTCAGCCGAACCTTGTCTTCCAGCATCAGGTCAGAGCTGTTTCGAGAGACAAACAGAGGATAAAGACAAGGACATTTCTTCAAGGGCAGTACTAAAAACTGTACGATTCATTAAGGATTTTAACTCATTTCGCATTGATATTCACAAGAATGTGTGTGTGTTTGAGTGCTTTGTCATGCCATCGTTTGGTGGAAAATGTGGAAGACATGGTCTCTTCTGGTAACCATGGCGACAGTGTCACTTTCAGAGGGACATGAAGGCATGTTCGGCAACACTATCAGAAGCTCATCTCTCCCTCTCCCCTTACATCAACCCACAAGTCTGGGTCTGTCTGGCTTCTCACATTGTTGCAACTTTTTAGATGATTGCTCACATTCACGTAAATGACGTAAATGAAGGAATGTTCTATTTAGAAGCAAAACACCTAGCCATAATACTAGGTCATTGTGGGTGGTTGCAAAAGCATTGCTATCTAGTTGGGTGTTTCAGAATGGTTGCTTACTGGCCTGTGAATATGATTCTTGTCTCTAGATATGGCTCGGGTCCTTCCTTCAATGAAGATCCAAATAATTTTTTACCTGATTTATCATCTGTTAGATGAAAAACAAGTTGTTTTATTTGTGCTATAATTCATGTACATAGCAGCAATGGTGCAAGGTGAGTTATGCACAAGTACTCAAGGTTAGGAGTTCATTAAGATAGAAATGATTGCATTTACAGTCAGAATCAACCATTGACGTCAACAGGATATATTGTTATTGAAGCCGTGGCCTAACAGTTATTGCTTATACTCATGTTGAAATCTGTTCAAATCTGACATTTTCCAATTCTGTTCCCCATCATTTCCTATTCTATTGCCTATATACTATACTATACAAGTTTACTCTTTCCCCGCCAACTTTAAAAAAAAAAAAAAAAAAAGAAAAGAAAAAAGAAAGTTGCCAGCCACCACCAGCATTTTTTTTTATCATTCACAAAATTTTCATGGCCCCCAGAATATTTCGTTGCATGAATATCTGAACATGCAATGTCAAAAGAAAGAACACAGCCTCTGCTTTAAAAAAATCCTTTTATTCTAGCCTCATGCACTTGAATTTGTGCAAGTTTCATAAAAAAGCAACATTTTGTACAAAAAGCTGAGAAAATGGTGTTTTTGTCAAAGACTTCATCCACGTCAGATTCAGAACCATCATCAAAACATAGATGGAGTAGATCGAGTCCATCAACACCCACAAAGCTTCACAGTCCTATGCCTCTTCATGGGTCGACATTTCATTCGGTAATGTTAAGGCCTGTACACACCGGGCCGAATATCGCGTGCGATTATCTCCAACATTTAACGCCTCGAGACTAAACAAAGGGCGCCAATGTGAGTGTGCACACCATAGACTGTAAAAAAAGATGGACGACGCGACGCCGCTTCCTTCCATTGTAATGAACTGAATGTAAAACGTACGACGATGGGCGTTGACATGTTACGCAAAAACGTCAGTTTGGAGCCTGGGCATGCGCAGAAGGAATCGTCAGTGGAGCCCAGAGGCGGAGTTGCGGTATCTGTTAGTACAGTTTATTGCTGAACAACTCATTTTGTTGGTGTGAAATAACACAGAAATCAAAAATTAATAGTTAGTTATGTATCTTCAATCTCCCCTCGAAGCTCCGACAGTCCTCAGAGAAGCTGTCAGTCACAACTGTCAATCATGACGACACGCCCCGTTTCTATAGCATCAAATTGCTAGCTAAAATCAAACTTATCACAAAAACGAACAATTGAATATATATCAGCGTGATAACAACTACCTTAAATGACCAAAACCATCTTTCGGAAAATTTTATTTGAAGCGTAATTTATTTTTTTGTTTTGACTCATTCCCGTTCGTTTGAATGGAGAGGGCGAGGTTTATGACCTGTACTGCATCCAGCCACCAGGGGGCGATCAAAGAGCCCACAGCTTCACTTTTCAGGATGTATGAGGCACACCCGGTGCACACCGACGCTAAAAACGGCAGGCGTAAAAGCGTAATTTTTTAACGCTTTTTTAACGGTTTGACGCGCCGCGTTAAAAACTGGCCGACCAATGAGATTGGTGCTTTTGTTCACGTGCCTGGAGCTGCTGAATTTACAGTAAAACACGACTTGGTGGCGCTCAAGCACAAAACGGTCTTGCCGAGCATTTTATATGCCTATATTATATTTTATTTCTGTATTTTTACTGTTTTACTTTTTTCTTTTACATTCAAGAAATATAGTTGAGAATGTCTATTTCATAAATGTTTATTTGAACTACCGTTCACTTGCATTACTGTCATTGTGACTTATTTGCACTACTATCTCCTCATGTCATGTATATGCCATTTTATATCTGTATTTTTATCTTCTTTAATTTTATTAATATCATAAACATGTTTATTTGCACTACCGTTCAGCACAAGCGCCATATACTCTCAGGGAGTGAATTTGCACGTTCACTCGGCGTATCGCCAGTGAAAATCGCTTGGGTATGAACACGAAAAACGTCTCGAAAAATGCTGGCGATAAGCACGCACGATAATTGTCCCGGTGTGCACAAGGCTTTAGGCATTTTTGATTTATATGCTGTTTAATGTTTGATGATTGCCTTATTTTACATGTGCATAAGCAATGCTTTTATTGCTTATTTCTGCTTCTTTTCGCCTGTGTTTTGATCCGGAGATTCTCTGCTCTTTCAGAAGAAGCGTAATAGCGCCCCCTACCGTATAACAGTGAAAACATGGATTGCCGGTGTTGGGCCGAATTAATAATTTGTCAGGGAGTCCAAATTATGCACAATACTAGAAATTTCCATCAATGGTGGGGAAGCATTGTGTCATAAATGACGGAAAATTCCATCAATGGCGGGGAAAGTCTAAAAATAAGTCCTAAAATAAAAAAAAGGAAACAGCATAGATTATTAAAACTATCAGGTAGGCAAATCCATAACAATAAAACAAGGACTTGTACCCAGTGTGAAGTAAACTTATAGAATTTTAGTACAGGACTAGCAACTGTCA
Source organism: Mylopharyngodon piceus (assembly GCA_039654765.1). Taxonomy (NCBI): domain Eukaryota; kingdom Metazoa; phylum Chordata; class Actinopteri; order Cypriniformes; family Xenocyprididae; genus Mylopharyngodon; species Mylopharyngodon piceus. Next base: position 20,808,260 of record CM077460.1, on the reverse strand, counting down.
TTTCCCCATAAACACCTTCACCAGACTGCTGTATGTTTGTAAGTAGCAACTAGTCTAGCATGGTGTTGATGCTGCTGATAAGAGGGACAGAGGCTTCTACACTTTTCAAACAAACCTCTTCATGTGACTGCCTCCTACTGAGCTTGAAGAAGGTTGCCATGACAATTCTGCAGCAGTGGTTGAATGTCAGTGGTCAAGGTCAAAGGAGGAGTTTTCACTCAAGAGTCACAGAAACATCTGCACAACAAGTGGGTTATGCAGGCATATATTTACTAATGGTGATAAATAATATATAAGGAGAATAGTTTATAGTCTAGAAAAACACTCAAGGACATTTTATCTCTAAAAAAAAAGTGCAAAGTGCAAAGTTCATACAGACAAAAACATTTAAACCATTTTCATCATACATTTTAATTTAATGGCTCTATTTAATAAATGTCACAATAGTATTATCAATGTGTATATATTTATATATATATATATATATATATATATATATATTAATATGTACATTTTGAAAATAATGATTATTTCTGTAAAGTCCATTTAAGGTACAAGAAAAATATATTAATTCCTCTTTCATTTTTTGTTAAATATATTCTCTTGGAGTTGCACCTCATGTAAAAATAAAAACATTGGGTGGTTCTCTTGTCACATGACAACAACATGGCTTCCTTCATGTTGGTTACACCACTGACTTGGATTGGTCAAAAATAACGTCACGATTTTTTATGTTCACATAATCCTTGAGTATTGTTTTTATGCATTTACTATAGCTTTTAAACCGCACACATTCTCTGATGCGTAATGTATGGGTTTCCCCTAAGACTGTAGTGCACATAGTTTACCGTCCCTTAGACGGTATTAAAAATTATGAATGCTTCAAGATGCATACCCGTTTCTGTGATTTTCTCAGTCTCAGATGAGCTGTTGTCATCCAAAAGAGAGTTACGTCACTGCAGGTGGCACAACCTGATCAATAAATGAAAAGAAATGTTCAAAGAAGCAGTGACAATCACATTTAGTTGCAGCGTGTCCATGTTTTTTTCCATTTTCTAGATTAATTTTAATGCATTTTAAATAATGTAATAAACTAGCTTCATGTCACTGAGAATCTCGTTTGCATTTTTTTTTTCATGCGGCCCTTTATGGGATGTTTTTGGAGACTTCACACGCTTGTGTGTGTTTGTATGCATATGAGTATATTTGTTGTGTGTCTCAGGAGAACATAATTTGTACATGATTGTAGGAGCACCCCACTGGTTGTGATAATAAGCCGCTCACCTGAGATTTCTCCCTGTGCATCCTTAGCTGTCTCTACACAGGGAGTTGACCCTGTTATGCCTTCCTCAGCTTGAGTGTGTACAGACATTATTAACAGATTATCACTTGGTCAATGGCTTAATTGATTGTGCACTGAGAATACTGTATGTGCTGAACCCTTTTAAAATGTATTCCCCATTTAACATTCATTGTCACTGAAGTGGACTGTCTTTTTTTAGTTGCCCTTTTCACTTTTTAACATTAAGAATACTTTGTAACGCACATGTGCACACACATGTTTGGCGTAAAAGGCCAAGAAAATGACCCAGAAATGATTTTTTCTTACCTTCAGGGTTCAGAATCACTCAGAGATGTAGTAAATTGTTGTTCCTCAGAGGTTGCTCTTTTATAGCTCAGATGTAATGGAGTTGTCAGTTATGTTTCTTTTAGGTATTAATTTTGTCTCGATTTGGCCTTGCAAACATTTGATGAGAAATGTTTGAATTGAAGCTACATTGAAAAAATCAGACAATGTTGAGATCTTGTCTGAAATCTATAGGAAACATTAGACTGCTCTCTAGGACAAAACTGAAATATTAAAGACATCTCATGAGACATATCTCTTAAAGGGGACCTATTATGCAAAATTCACTTTTGACATAAATGTGTGTTGGCAGTGTGTGTACACAACCACCTATAATGATAAAAATCCAACTGCTCCTTTTTTTTTTTAAATCCCCATAAATCATAAGCAGTGTCTCAGAACAAGCCGTTTGCAGGTTCCTGGCAATGTGACGTCATCATACATATAAATATTTGGAGTGTGTGTGTGTATGTTTGTGTGTGTGTATATATATACCTCAATGAAATAAATTTTGAAGTATAAAAAAATAAATAAACAAATGCTCAAACATCCATTTTGTAACAGACGTGCGTGTTTATTTTAGCTATTCCTTCAGTGAAATGACACACTACAGCCTGTAAAACTATGAAATAAATATCAGTAAATAATGGTAACCTAAATAATAAGAAAGTTAAGTATTATTCTAAAAAACATTCGTTTTTTATTTCCACACAAAGATGCGTCATATAGCCGCTCTGCGCTTTGAGAGGGATGTGGGACATGAGCAGGAAAGCCATTTCTCTTTAATAATATTTTCATGTTATCTCCTGATGTTACAAGCAACTGACACTTGTTGTAAAAAGTCTGAAGAGCTAGTTTTATCTTCAGACATTCAGGCTATGTTTGATTTTGCGCTGCCAGAGAAAGCGAAACTAAAAATCACCGGAGTGTGTGAAACGCGCTATACAAATAAACTTGACGCGCCTTATAAAGTCTAATAACAAGCACAAACTGCGTTAAATAGAAATTGACGTGCAAGCAAAAAGGTTTCTGTCCTACAGTGTTTTTTCTACTTTACCACAGTAAAGAATGCGAATATAATAGGCCTAATTAAAAGCGAACCAAAGGAAGAAACGTTTATAATCCCCTGCGTGAGTGAAGAGTTGGGAAAAGAAACAGAGATTCCATGGAATATTGTTAAATTCTCTGCTAATCGGGTGACCAGATTGCGATTCGCAAAACAGAATACAAAGCCGACAAAGCTTAAATGTATGGACTCACGTACCTATCTCATTCGGCATGAACCAAAATGTTTCCATGGCTGCAATGTCACATTTAATTGCTAACCTATTAGCCTATTTCTTCTGTAAACAAAGCTTTGTGCTTCACTCGTGTCATATTCACGTAAAATACTGGCACAGCCCAATCAGTGGGTACCGAATATACCCGGATACTCGGTACTCCCGGTATTACAGAAATGCTGGTATCGTCACATTTTCAAAATTTCAGTACCGACTTGGTACCAAAGTACCGGTACTTTTGATAACACTACTCTCAATTTACTCAACTCTACCGAAATTCGTTTATGTCTGCGTGAATCATTTCACACCAGACTGCTTTGTGAACGAATGTCAATACAAAGGGACAATACAAAACAGAGGTTGTGCTAAAAAATTGTTACTCAAGGATAGATCAGTACAAACTGTTCGTGATCCAGCTTACAGTCTCCAGAGTGATACTGGATACGGCAGTAATGAAGGTGAGAGCACTTTATTACAGTTCATCGGAGTTGATTTACGGATATAAAGTTTACCAGTTTATTAAGCACCACCCGAAAAGGCATATGGTCTTTATATATTTGTTTACTGTTAGTTGTAATGAGTGTTTCTGTGTACTTAGCTATTTATGTTGATGATAATGCAAGGGAGAGAGAGAGAGTTTATGGATAATATTTTAATGCACACTTGCACTGTGTTTTATTAAGCTCTTACAGTGATTTTCTAGAGTGAAAACAGGCACTTCATATTTTTGTGTGAAGTACAATAAACGTTATAAAACTCATCGGTAAACAGGCTTGTACTAATATAGTGGATAAAAACAAGAAGACAATATAAGTTATAACTGTAATTAAACTAAACTATACCTCTTCTATCTCCATGCAGCATATATTCGCAGTTTCTGACATATAGTGCGTCCTGACTGACTCCTGACACCGGAGAATGAGCTCTTGAAGCTCCGCCCTCTTAGGCCGCAGCAGCTCATTTGCATTTAAAGGGCACACACTAAAACTGCGCGTTTTTGCTCACCCCCAAAAAGTGGCATTTTTAACATGCTATAAAAATTATCTGTGGGGTATTTTGAGCCAAAACTTCACATACACACTCTGGGGACATCAGAGACTTATTTTACATCTTGTAAAAGGGGGCATAATGGGTCCCCTTTAAAGGTCCACTGAAGAGTGTTGGAACGTGCAGCATTATTTAATGTGTTGACGTAATTTCAACTGAAACAGGAAGACAGGGCGATATATCGAACAGCCCCGCCCCTTTTTTAAAATAGCCAACAGCGTTTCGTTAATGTTAAAGCTCGGCCAGAGCCGTTAGACTCTGTAAAACCTCAGTTTCCTTCTAATCTCTAACCGTTTCTCCTCATAATGTCCTTTATATCGCTTTAATATACAGCATTCTGTGCAGAATTCAAATGGGTCCGATGCCTTTTGTGGTCTGTGCCGACTCGCGCATATGATCCACTCTGTGCTCTCGTGTCTCTGGACCAGAGCAGACTGCTCATGTTGCGGCGGTTCATGTGACACTAACGCAAAAACGGACTTCATTCGTGTCAAAGGAAAGCATATTTACACTGTCTGAATCGTTCCCTATTCTCTATATGCACTATGTGCCATTCTACATGTAGAAACTAGTAAATGTGTGAGCAAATGACCGATTTCAGCCGCAGTTTCAGCGTCTGTAAGAGTGTAGGACGAGGCGGGACTTCAGATTCTAGAGAGCATTTGATTGGACCAAAGATTTGATGAGAAGCTGAAGTGCGGTGTGATGTCATGAAAATCTGTGATCCATTTTAGCGGAAGTGAGAGACTGTAAGTTTTGAATGCTTATATCTCCTAAATGCTAATTTTATCATTGTTTTGGAACACACCAGCTTATTCATAACCTTAAGGCTAACATATTCATACTAAAAGCTAAAAAACTTCAATTTTGATTTCAGGGGGACTTTAAGGGAATTCTCATGTTGTTCTATTCTAATTGTTTGTCTTTTATAGAGTTTTTTTAAAGACCAGAACAACATGGCTAACCACTTTGGACCAATAAAAAATGTTATATCTTAGAACGGAATGCATCAATAGAATGTATACCAATGACATCACAAACATCCAGTCAACATTACTGCCTTTAATTTGACAGTGAGGATAAAACAGAAGGGGGATGGAAGGCCCATTGTGACTTATAGAGATTGTGGTTGCTGATAAAAATGTTATATCTTAGAATGGAATGCGGCAATAGAATGTACACCAATGACATCACAAACATCCAGCCAACATTACCGCCTTTTATTAGACAATGAGGATAAAACAGAAGGGGGATGGAAGCTCCAGTGTGTCTTATAGAGATTGTGGTTGCTGATACCAATGTGAAAATAATGCTGCTGAAGCTTTGGCAAGCTTATAAATAAAAGGCTAATCTTTGCTGTTTATAGGTTATGGGATGTTTTTAATCTTATTACCACTTCTAACTTACCCTCATGACTCACGTGACTGGAGGGTATCATCTCTTCTTAGACATATTAATACTCACAAAGAAACACCTACAAATGCAATGAGTCACAAATGATTTTCCATACTATTCATATGAAGGTGAATCCTTTGATAATACAGAAAGAGAGATTAGCAGGCTAAAATAGGGGATAGAGGATGAAGTTAGAGATTCATAATTCAGTTATGCCATGGCATCACATCAACATAGTGGTGGCTATAGGTGAACAATTTCAATGTCATTAGATTTATACACCCAAAGTTGACTTACAATTTAGGAATCCTCAATGTTGTTTCCACCATCATGTTTTTTGCTTAAAGCACACAGAGACTTTTGCCAGAAGTGGCTTCCTTCTTTGTCCAAGTTTCTCTTATCTCAGCCAAAGAGCCATGCAAGTCAATGTCCGGGTCTTGTTCATTTCTCTGACTATTGTCTTTCTTATTGAGTTATTTGGTACGAAAGCCTCTTAGTTGGCTTATGGTGTTAGGATTGTACCACGTTTTTGCCATTTTGTTGTAATGGAAATTACAGTATGTTGTTCTGTGGGAGGTTTAAAGCTTTACAGGTCTTTTTTAGCTTAACAGGTTTTTTTCTTTCTTTCTGGAAAGTTCCACAGGGAGCTATTTTGTGTTCAAACTGTAGGACAGATCTTATCTGATGTTTTAGTCGCGAGACCTCACAGAAGTCTTCTTTGTTATCTCAATCTCTAAAGAAAATTAAATACTTCACCCAATTTAGTTGTTTTAGTTGCTAGTTCTGTTTATTAATAAACTGAGTGATTTTATTACTAGGAGTTTAGTTTTAGTAGGATTTTAATCATAAAAAGATGTCATGATTTTCTGTCTGAATAATTAGACTGTGCTGTGGATTTGTCTTACTAACCAGTATTCTGGGTTTACTGGTTATTCCATGTTTCAGAACATTTCTGTATTTCTCAAGAATGCTCAGCCCTCTCAGTATTACTCATTCATTTACTATTTTATACTGCTTTCTTGACCTAACATCACAGGTAAATCCATTATTATGCAATGTCCTGGCATTCAGTGTAGCAGTTCAACTGCTCAAAAGTGAGTAAAAAGACTGGGATTTTATATAGATGATTTGACTGACAATGTAGTTGACAACTTGTTTAGCACAGGGCTGTCTAACCAGGTTTTCTGGTGTAAAGCATGCTTCTACAAGCTATCACACTCATAGTCACAAAGAAAAATTTATTGTCAGTTACTGTGATTTACCTAGATCTTACTCATCACTTTTTCAAACTCATTCTCTGTCTGTCTCTCTCACTTTAATTAATCCTGACTACGCATCTATAGAAAATATTAAAGAAGAAACTCCTTAGAGGAAACATTATATTCATTGCCACCTTGCATTTCATCAGACTTTTAGTGCAGCAGTCTTTATTTAAACACAAGTGTTTGATTTCTCTTATGGTTAGTACATGAAAAATTCACAAAGTATAAATGATCTGTCAAGCTATCACTACACTAGTATATAAAATGTTTTTATCAGTAGCCTATGTTAGAGGTAATGAGACTACTTTGAAGGTTTTTCTTATTTTTAATAGCTGATTTTTTGTTTGCTTTTTTGTCTTTCAGATCTTGGCCATCATTTCTATCCTATTCATTGTACTCTCCACTATCGCTTTGTCTCTTAACACCCTCCCGGAGCTGCAAGACACAGACGAGTTTGGTCAGACAACTGATAATCCTCAACTGGCCCATGTGGAGGCAGTGTGCATCGCATGGTTCACCATGGAATATCTTCTTCGCTTCCTTTCCTCACCAAACAAATGGAAATTCTTTAAAGGTCCCCTCAATGTCATCGACTTACTGGCCATCCTACCATATTATGTCACCATATTCTTGACAGAGTCCAACAAGAGCGTGCTGCAATTCCAGAACGTACGGCGGGTGGTGCAAATCTTTCGAATCATGCGGATTTTGCGCATCCTCAAATTGGCACGTCATTCCACTGGTTTGCAGTCACTGGGCTTTACACTGCGTCGGAGTTACAATGAGCTGGGCCTGCTTATCCTCTTCTTAGCAATGGGGATCATGATCTTTTCCAGTCTGGTTTTCTTTGCGGAGAAGGACGAGGATGACACCAAGTTCAAGAGCATCCCTGCCTCCTTCTGGTGGGCAACTATTACTATGACCACTGTGGGATATGGAGACATTTACCCCAAGACACTTTTGGGTAAGATTGTTGGTGGGCTTTGCTGCATAGCCGGAGTTTTAGTCATTGCCCTACCCATTCCCATCATTGTCAACAACTTTTCTGAATTCTACAAGGAACAGAAACGGCAAGAGAAGGCCATCAAGAGACGTGAGGCTCTAGAGCGAGCCAAACGCAATGGCAGCATAGTGTCCATGAATGTTAGAGAGGCGTTTTCCCGTGGTGCAGAGCTTCTGGATGTGGTGGTCATGGACAAGGGTGAGAGAACCCAGGACAACCATCTCTCACCCAGTCGATGGAAATGGTCATCAAAGAGAGCAACTTCAGAGACCAGTTCCAATCGTTCCTTCAACCCAGATCAAGGTTCACCGAGCAAGGCGAGAGCTTCTAGTCCACAGAGGCTTAATGCACAGAAACTAGAAGAGATGTACAACCAGATGGCAAAGACTCAGTCACAGCCCAACCTGAACACCAAAGACAGAAGTACATCTCGAGCAGGCCATAGAAGGGATGAAATTGAGCTGGGAGCCTTGCCAGGTCAAGGAGGTGACCCACTGAATGGGGGCCGTGAAGGGGTCGTAGACATGAAAAGTCTGTCAAGCATTGACAGTTATATCAGCTGTGCAACAGACTTCCAAGAGAACCCACGATTCCCCTACAGTCCGGCAGGGGGTCTGTCACTCCCAGAGAGCTCTCGGTTCTCCCACAGTCCTGGTTCTGGCCTCTCTGGTCGAGTCAGTGCTAATCCAAGCCTGCAGACCACACTGGAGCATGAGACCATGCTCACGCCACCTTGTTCTGGTGCTAAACCTCTCAACACTGATGGTTCACGGCAACAAGGTCTGCTTATAAACTCTCAGAAAATCTATGCGGTTAGGGTGAATCATCGCAATTGTGGGGAGACCAGTCCATCTGGTGGTCCTCTGTCTGACAGCTCTATTCTTTCTGACCACTCCATCCTAAGCCCAGAGGTGTCAGTCTACACAACAGCCAGCAGTAGGACTCCACCTAAGACACCAGAGAAGAAGGCAATCACCCCTGCAGTCTTCACTTTCCATGACGCGTCCATCAGCAAGTACATCGATGCAGACACAGATGACGAGGAACACTTGCGTGAGGGTGGCCCATCGGAGCGCCTGCTCGGTGGCCTCAGCTCCAAGCCTCGACTCGGTGGTTACCAGGGGACCACCAACCACTTGGAAGCTGCCCAAAGGCTGCTAGGTCAGAACTGCCTATTCCCACTGGGAAGTAGCCCAAGTGTTGGCCATGAGAACCATGTGGCTTCAGAGAACTCACGGAGGCCCAAAGGGGACAGGGGACATTCCAACGCTTTTGATAAGGGCCTCTGAGGCCTCAGGGTTGGACTCCAGAAGGGAAAGAAGGCCAAGTTCAGTCAACGACTTTAGAAAAAGCAGAGACTAATGTACATTGGAGAATCATTTTACAGGCATCTGACCAGGGGGCCTATCCTGGTGACTTTATGCGGGAGAGTTCACTGGAAAACAGTGGTCATGTTACATCATTAAGGGACAGGATCTTGAGGATGTATCACTGCCTACACCTCTTGCCCTTTACCCTCTTCTGTAAACAAGCCTGCATTGGTGCATCGCAGGGGTAAGATAAAGCCAGAGCGGATCTGGCCTATGGTTGTTTGTGAAAAGAACAGGATATATGCTAAAGCTTAATTAGCTTGAGGCTGGAAACTTACCAGACATTTAAACGCAGGTGTGTATGGTAAATCAAGGGGGACAGTCCGTCACTGCCCACGTCAGCTAGCCACTGTCCAGAGCCCACCTTAAAGAATAGCATTAGAGACATGTTATACCCTGTTTACTAGTGCACCCCTCCCCTGTCCCCTAATAAACTGGCCTTACTTAACTGCAGTTATGGGTCTGCATACAGTATGAGTGTTTGTGTGCAAGCGTATTTGATATAGGGAGGGCTGATGGTATGATAATGTGCACGTATATAACAACCAACATTCCTGCACACAAGCTCACTCTTCAAAATATATTCACATGCTGTGTGATTCTACTCGATTGATTTATTTTTATATAGACATGAAGATTATCTGTAGAAATCTGTCACACATATTTCTTGTGTCATATCCATCAGTATGAGAATAAATTGTCAATTGTTTCATTGGAAGAGACCAAAATCTGTTTAAATTTACCTCCCGTCATGTTAATTTACTTGTATGTCATCTTTCTAGTATGGCAAAGCTTAAAGGGATAGTTACCCAAAAATGAAAATTTGCTGTTAATTTACTTACCCTCAGTCCATCCAAGATGTAGGTGACTTTTTTTCTTCAGTAGAACAGTAAAGAAGATGAAAACTGAAACCATGGTCCTCTGTGATTCATATATTGGAAGTCAATGGGTGCCATCACTTTGAGATTCAGAAAAACATATGCATACAAAACAAAATTAATACCCGTGTCTCCTGACCATACATTGAAGTCTTAAAGGGATAGTTCACCCAAAAATGAAAATTCTGTCATCATTTACTCACCCTCAGGTTGTTACAAACCTGTATAAATTTCTTTGTTCTGTTGAACACAGAGGAATATATTTTGAAGAATGTGGGAAACTGAACAATTCTGGGGCACCATTGTATTTTTTTTCCTACTATGGAAGTCAATGGTGCCCCCAAGCGGCCTGGTTACAAACTTCCTTCAAAATATCTTCCTTTATGTTCAGCAGAACAAAATGTATACAGGTTTGGAAGAACTTGAGGGCGAGTGAATGATGACATAATTTTCATTTTTGGGTGAACTATCCCTTTAAGAAGTGAAACGATCATTCTATGCAACATTATTTACAGCATTATTACCTGTAATCCACATCCTCGGCAAACGGCCCTGAGCGAATTCACGACAGTCTGCACCACGACTGTTGCATAATGACATATGTGCAGGTATGCCGTGCATACCTCATTATGCAAAAGGAAGCTCGCGCTCCAGACTGTCGTGAATTCGCTCAGGACGGTTTGCCAAAATGTTGTAAATAATGTTCAGTTTCTTGCATAGACTGATCATTTCGCCTCTTAAAACCTCAATGTGTCGTCAGGAGCCCGCTTGTATTCATTTTGTTTCGTCTGCATATGTTTTTTTGAATCTCAAAGTGACGGCACCCATTGACTTCCATTATATGAATGACTGAGGACCACGGTTTCAGCTAAAAAAACTTCTTTACTGAATAAAAAAAAATTCACCTACATCTTGGATGGCCTGAGGGTGAGTAAATTGACAGCAAATTTTCATTTTTTTTGGTGAACTATCTCTTAAAGGGGGATAGTTCACCCAAAACTGAAAATTCTGTTATTGTTTAGTCTCCTACATTTCACTTCGGTGTGCATTTATTTCTTTTGTATAACATAAAAGAAGATTTTTTATTTATTTTTTTTGTACATCCATTGGGGTCCAGTGTTGTTCTGGACCCAAAAGGCTGTACAAAATTTCTTCTTTTGTGTTCCACAGATGAAACAAAAGAATACAGGTTTGGAACGATATGAGGATGAGTAAATGATGACAAAATGTTCATTTTTATGTTAACTATACCTTTATAGTTCAAAAAGTGTTTTTAAGAAAGTTACCGAACATACACTTCATGCTGTGCTTACATGTGCAATTTCTTTTCTTACAAAAGCTCATGTTTATGATTTCATATTAAAATTACGTAGCACATGCACATTGGCAGCCCAAACAGAAGCAACATTGAGAACGAATGGACAACACATACCTCGCACTGTTATTACCAGATATTGGTAAGCGATGGAAATCTAGAAAAAATCTGACAAAGAAACTATTGAAAAACTTCAGGTCAATTCAACATTTCAGTTAGATTTACCAGTTTCATAACAGTGGATGCTGTTCAAACACAAATATTTCTGAATATAAGAATAAATATATATTTCTAAAGTATTTTCTAGATGATCATATGAAATGAGGGAGATGGTCTCATACTTTTGCATTGCCAGAATGTTTATTTTAAAATATTTGATTTAATAAAAGGTTTTATGGGACCTTTTGTGTCCTCAATTGTTATTCAGGCTCAACATACACAATGTGACCAAGATGACCACCACTTAATCCCAAACATTTATCCTTTTTGATAGATAGCTCTGTAATAAAGTATGTAATGCATGCCCATATTTATCTCCAAATTTGATACAATCCCTTTACACTGCACAAACTTAATATCCTTGAAAGATTTGATCCTTATCACCAATGCAGCCATCCTCACCAATTTGTAACCACACACATCCACGTAGTCCGGCATGTATTCACAGGTATGTAGACGATGTCCTGAAGACGACTATATCCAGTTTCCATGGTGACCACAAGCCCTCCCTTCTAGCGCTCATATTGAATTTGAAAACTGGGATAGAGAGGGCTAAATTAGATTAAAAAAAACATACTCAATTGCATCTGTGTCAACCAATAACATCATTAAAAGTCACACTGTCAGAATGTACTTGTCTCTTAGAATATGTATGTGTGTGCATGTGTTATCTGGGGAGTGCAAAGATGATGGGGGGGAAACTCGGCCTCTCCCGAGACTTGTGTGTATGCTTCCATCCCTGTCTCAACGATTTTAGCTGAGTTGAAGTGAGGTGTGAACGGAATACCAATTTTCTGCAAGAGAGCGGGAGGAGGGTGTGTATGGGAGGAAAAACTGCAAGTGAGAGGGATCTTCCCTCTCTGATCTATACAGAATCATTTCTGAATGCAACCATGTATACTGCTTACTGTAATGATATGGAGAGGAAGCTGCTTTCTGAGTGCTAAGGTCCCTTGCTCCACTTTTGGTCTTTTATGTGGATATTATATAATATCCATGATCTGTCGGGTGTGTGATCCACATTCAGTACCCTATTCATTCAGTAGATTCATACGGAGAGAACATTATCGCTAAAATGTGACCTTACTGAAGCCATTCAAAACTCTCTTTGCTGTATCTGTGTTAGGCTGTGCCCTGAGGTCAGTGTCAACCCTGGTTTTTCCGTAATGATCCATGGGTGAATCTCACAAAGAAATGTCTGAAATATTTTACCCAGAAATCAAAAGAAAATAATTTATGCATTTTTTGAAAATCATTTTAAGCACATTTCCCCCCCAGTTCTGTATATTTGAATATATATGTGACCGTGCTGGCAAAATGAGTCGCAATGAGCAAATTTTCAAAAATTCAAAAATTAAACATATTCTCTATTAAAAAAACTTCAAAATGAGGTATGATTTGTTGGAATCCAACAAAAATTGACTGAGCTACACCTGCTTGAAGTCGATATAGTCAGCATAGTCAATTTTGAGAAAAATTGGGGGGTTACAGAGGGTTCCAAAACAAAATCACCTAGCAACTATACCTTAAAATCCCTGGTAATAACACAGATTTGGCACAAACCACGTCAAAACCCATATCTATCGGAAAACATATATATATATTTAACGTTTTTTTCCATGATTCCACAATTGTTTGATTAACATTAATGAAACAGACAGCCAATATATTAAGACCTAGGGCCTACCAAATGGATCTAATATAATGTTACACATCAGATGTTTTTTCCCAACAATTAACCAAACGTTCACTTTAGGCATAACAGATAATGTTTGCATGAATACTCGCCAAGACAGATTTGTTTGAAATACTGTAATTCTGTTTATATGTGAATATCGGGATCACACGCTGTCTGAGGCGTCTTTGTGCTCGCACTTCAGATGTGTCAGTCAGCGTAAGATCGTTTTCAGCATTAGTTTGAAAATCACATTTCATTGGTTCAGACTCATATCGTCGAGAATTCGCAATGAATATTCACAAAGTTGGAATGCTGTGCTTTACAAAGATACCAAACTTGTGCTGAGGGAAGCGCCAGTCGTCCAGAAGCGAGCAGAGAAAAACGGCATTTTTCATGGTCAAAGGAAAGATACTCCTCTCAGAAAACGTACAAATAAATACTTTTAGATGTTTAATTGCTATTTGGAACATTGGGATTGGAAGACGAGGTTCAATTAACTCATTTTTGTGAAAACCTCAATTTCGACCAAAATTGAATTTTTTTTTTTTTTGCCTGTAGCTCGAAATTAGCCTGTGCGCATTCCAACTCATTCAAATGTGCTTGTCATGTAAAAAAATCACAATGCACAAAATCTTATTGGCTTTTGAAATAGGTTTAATTTGCTTTATGCAAGATGATATTTCATATTTTTTCTATTGATTTTCTGTTGAAATACAACCCAGACATGTTCTTGACAAGTTTTGTGAGATTCACCTCCATATAGTCCATGTTAATTGCTCAATCAGAGATGTCAGAGATTAGCATGTTGTTTTATTGCTGATACATGTTCTGCAGATGTCATTCTGTACCGTCCCACGGGGAACACTCGCAGTGCAGTGTGCTTAGAGCATTAACAAAGATTAGAGTGAATTATATATGGGTAATTATTTTGGGGATATTTTTTTGACTCCAGTCTAAAAACAGTGATGACAATCAGTAATTTGAGTACAATGTCAGTGTCTTATTGGATGGTTTGATGGCATTAAAGGTGTTTTGTCTTAAATACCCTCCCACACGACAGTGCAGGTTGCAATTCATCATGGTACATTTATAAAATCCTTCAAATTAAGTGGTATTAAAATTTGCTCACAAACGTGTCAAACTGTGATAACCTAATGATGCTTCCAGCATCAACATGGACGCTGTTTGAAATTTAAATGTTTATGTTAGGTTTACAGTAACATGCTTTTTAAAATGGGCACTTTGACTTTTAATTCAGTTTATTTATGAGAGGGTTTATAATGATTTGTGTATTTCATTTAAACAAGAAAGCACAAATAAGAATTACATTTTTCGTTTATTTGATCTTTTCTCACGAAATTGTACAATAACAGTGGTAACTAGAAGTATGAAATTTAGGAAGCATTTCATTAAAGAAATTACCGTAAACATCCATATAGAATTTCCAGGGAATTAAAAAAAAAGAGAGCACTGTTTACAATCCCTCCCTTCCCCTAAATCTTCTACAATGTTGTTTGTAGGTCTAAAGGCTGTTTGTTTTGTAATCTTTCTACCTGTTGACTTTCTATGCCGTTGTTTCTGTACGTGTGTTATGTTGTTTAATGCATGTCGTACCTCTGAAGCTGTAACTTGTTCTGTATGTGACAAAAAGCCAATTCCTTGTCTTATTAATAGGAAAAAGAGCCAAAAATGTGTCAAAATGTCCTGAAATCTTTGCAGTATGAAGAAGAGTTATCCCCCCTCCCCCCTTGGTTGGCTGGAAATCAAATAAATGATACAGATTATTAATTTTACCTATTATTCTGTGTTGTCATTAGAGTTTATACACATGAATTCAAATGGTGTATCCCTAAGGCCCCAAAAAGCATTTGGAAACTTAACACACACTTGAAAAATGTATAATTTTTTAATTCATGCATTGGAGAATTACTTCTTAAAACACATTATGGCTACTTAATCATAATATAATGGCTGTAAGCATTAGTAAAGAGTCTTTAAATGTGAATTATCTGTGACTAATATTGAATCTGCTCTTGATAACGTACTGTAATCAACTCATTTCTCTTAAAAGCCTGAAGCTGGTTTTGAGTTATCCAAATGGTCTCTGCACATTCTACCGTCACTTAATTAAGTGTAAAATTTCATGACCCGGTTAAAGTGTGAGTTAGATGAAGAGAAAACTGTGTACAGTGGGACAGGAACAGGAGTCTCGTCGACGGACTCGCCTCCACACCCCTCTGCACTGAGAATTCCCCACGGCCTGCCACTGCAGAGACAACCTCCTGAGAGTGAGAGAGTGAGAATGTGATGGAAAGAGATGATAGAGGAAGACAGATAGAGTGATGGGTATCGCTCTGGCTGATGCCCTTGAGCTAGGTTAAGAGTTTCAAACCTAGCTAATGGATAATGCTTGCATTTTATGTGTTGGTTAAAATACTACATAAAAAATGTACCCCAGAATCATTAGTTTTTTAAATGTAGACTAGATTAAACAGGCAATTGCTCTCTTTTTATTAAAAAAACATAACAAGGCTCTAGAGTGCTCCAAATGAGTGCACAAGCCTGCTATGAGGGCCTTAAACCAGTACAAGATGTTTTATACACAAGCACTTAAATATTTAAAGATGTCTCATGGTTCCCTCTAGTGGTCAAGATCTAGTCTCAAAACCATCTGATATGAGTTTTAGCTTCTTTTTTTTTAGTTTGTTATGGATCACATGATTTACAGTTTGATTTACAGTTAGAACTTTAAAGCTGAAGTAATGTACAGCTTTTTATTTTTCAGCATTGATGGATTAAATGAATCAAAATTGACAGTAAAGACATTTATAATGTTACAAAAGATTTCTATTTCAAATAAATGCTTTTTTACTTCAAAAAATCCTGAAAAATGTGTCAGTTTCCACAGAAATATAAAGCAGCACATTAGAATGATTTCTGAAGGATCATGTGACACTGAAGACTGGAGTAATGGCAGCTTTGCCATCACAGAAATAAATTACATTTTAAAGTATATTAAAACAGCTATTTTAAATTGTAATTTTACAATTTATTTCACAATATTACTGTTTTACTGTGTTTTTGATAAAATAAAACAAAAAGCTTTTGGTGAACATAAGAGACTTCTTTAAAAAACATTTAAAAAATCTTACAGAAAGCAAACTTTTGAACGATAGAGTATATTAATTCTTCCATTCAAAATGGTGTGTTCTTTGAGTATAGTTTTCTAAATCCTCCATTTGCAGTGGGATTTGCAGTAACACTTAAGAATGGGGAACAATTCTCACTTTTAACTAGTTGCGTGCATATTGGCTGTTTATTAGTACTTATAAAGCCTATATTAATATCTTATTCTAGATGACCATATTCTACATCCCTTAATCCTACCCCATACCTAAACTCAAATGCTACAAAAACTACCTTCTAATTATTAATAAGCAGTAAATTAGGAGTTTATTGAGACAAAAGTCAAAGTTAATAGTGAATATGTGTTCCCCATATCAAAGTGTTACCGGATTTACTTATGGTAATTCCTAAAGTGTTACCATTTTTTTCTCTCTCTCTATGAGAAGATTAATTTGATCACACTAGTCTTGTGGTTATACTTTTGAAATAATGTGTATTTTAACATTTATTCCAATGATTATTGTTTGTTTTTATAAACTATGGGGAGTGTCTATATTATTGTGCTTAAGCTGTATTGATCCTGGAATTAAAAAATATATATATATATATATATTTATCCAGGTCTTTCTCCTCTTACCTGTCAAGTCCCATGTTCTCCCCGTCCCCGGAGCAGTAGCGTTGACCCTGGGTCAGTGCTGGTGGCTGGCACTCCACA
This sequence comes from Mylopharyngodon piceus, assembly GCA_039654765.1. Lineage (NCBI taxonomy): Eukaryota > Metazoa > Chordata > Actinopteri > Cypriniformes > Xenocyprididae > Mylopharyngodon > Mylopharyngodon piceus. Next base: position 20,791,345 of record CM077460.1, on the reverse strand, counting down.
CACACCTGATGCCCCTCCTTAAGGTACCGCATCCAACCAGTATGTGGACTGAAGCTACGCTGACAACCCGCCGTCAGGGACGTGAGTTCAAACTCCACACAGTAACTGAGGTGTGCACATACAGATGCATATAAATGCACAATAAATTACATATACATACTACTGTTCAAAAGTTTAGGGTCAGTAAGATTTTTTTTTTTAAAAGATCATTCAGCAAGGATGCAATAAATCAGCATATTAGCATCTTAACGTTACTGTACTTATTGCCAGGGTATGCATACTTTTTTGTGGTGGTTTGTGAGATCTACGATATGTACCATGGTACATTTAAAAAAAAAAAAAAAAATACTACCATGCAACTTTTTGTTGCAATTTAGTGTTGAACCGTCAGATCTTACCTACCCTGTGATATTGTTGTCAAAAATCTCCCTCTTTTTCCGTGCATTTCCATAGCCACCCGTGGTGATGAGAGCTGGGACTGTAAAATAATGAGACAAAGGAGTAGGTCAAAGATTATGGAAGAGAAATTTTAATGCATATGTGCCCCCATAATGCACCTGTAGTCTCATAAGAAGGTACAACTCATTTTCAAAAGTACATTCACATACTACATGGTTGTTCAGGGTGACATTTGCTTCGATGCTTAGAGCATATGAACTGATGATGATGATTACAGTTCATAATTTGATTACAGTCAGAAACAGGCTATGTACTGATAATGTGATTATATAAGATAAATATTCTCTTAGACAAATGGGATGTAATGCGTACTGCGGAGTCCATCCAAGAATAACAATTCAATGGAAAAATAATGGCTGTATAAATCATTTAAAATACATTGATGTGACTACCAGTTGCTTCTATTATGGATCTAATGGGTTGACCTCAGACCTAAGATATTATCCACTGTTGATTATTAAATTTGACATTTGTGTTGAAGGATGGCAAAGGATATTTCACAGAGCTATAGATTACCATACCCAGTGATTGCAGGCAGGGACCATGCTGATCATGGTACTCTGCGCAGCCGGCGGTCTGATGTAGAGAGGGACAGGGTTCGCCTCCATTACGTGCTTCCTGAATCACCTGCCTCCACCTGGTGCGAAGTGTGGGTTTACACGGCTCCAGACAGCCAGACCACATACTCCATTCGCTCACCACACAGGATATGGCTGAAACACAATCACACACATAGTGGATGTGGCAGGTTCTCAGCTAACAAAAAAATATACGTAACTCCAGTTGCTTATTAGCATGAATATTACTAGGATATTGGCTGTTTATTAGTACTTATAAAGCACATATTAATACCTTATTCTGCATGACCTTATTCGACATCCCTTAATCCTACCCAATACCTAAACTTAACAACTACCTTACTAACTTACTAACAAAGTCCCTTTAAGACAAGTCATTTCACTCGGCGGACATCTTTGAAACACCTCTCGGGCATGCAAGTGCAGCTCCTATCTCTTTGAATGGGGAAACATCAAATTCTCCAAAGCTGTTTGTCAAGCTTTCGATTAAATTTCATATTTAAAAATCACTGTATTTTTCAGGCTGGATCAAGCTAGTGCGCATGCGCGCGTCTCTATAGGAAGTGCACATCTGACTGTTTCTATAGGAACCGGAGCTTCTAACTGCCGCTGCAGTGATGCGATGACTTTACCAATCGGCGATTGGCTCTTATTTAGAAGGCGGGACTTATTCCGCCATATTGCGTGTTGCACTTTCTCCCATTCAAAACAATAAGAGTGACGTGTCTTGTGTTATTCTATAGTCTTTGCTATTAATAAGCAGTAAGTGACCCTTCGCTGGGATTAATAGGCGATCTAACCAATCATAACGCCGAATCCGCCGTTATGTCCGACAAAGCAGTCAGGGGAGTTAGTAGATTAACGTCGGTGGACTTGAACTTGAATAATGGTGTGTACTGACATCTTTCCGCGGTTGAAACAACATTCCTTCTGATGTTCATTCATGTTTATTTGATGCTATAAATTAACTAGTAGGAAGAGATGATCCGCTTGAACTGAGGCGCTACGGCTACAGAGATCTGTCACGAGTCAAAAGCCACAAAACGGTATTTATTGTTTAAATTTCTTTAAAAATTTGAAATTTGAGACTTTGTTTCATATCAAAAGTAACCTGCTCTGTCTTGTCTGTCGACACATTGTCAACATGAGAAGATGGCTTGTCGGACATAGTAACAGTAACTAAAGGGGGCGGATCTTTGCGGATGGTCAATTAGGAGTTTTTAACTTGGAGAGAACCTCAAGTAATTCTGAGAATGTTCCCTAGTGGAGTTTAAAAGCAATGATAAATATAAGCAGCAGTAACAGTCATATCATACATTTTATTTTCTTCACTCAGATCCACTGGTAATATTAGTACAAGTTAATAAGTAAAAATTAGTAAAGTTGTATTGCACCAAAAACGTTTTTAATACTAGCTAAAAAAAAATGTTCTAAGAACATTTTGCTAATGTTCCCATTAAGTTGTGAAAATGTTATTTCTGAATGTTCTCTGAATGTTCAAAATGTCCATTTTTAAAAAATGTTTTCTTCTTGGTTTTGCAAACATTATGGGTTTGTTACATTTGAATGTTCTCTGGACATTCTGAAGCAAGTAACATTTAAAAAAATGAAATAAATTAAATGTTTCAGAAAAAAACATTGTACCGTTTTTTGTGATAATATTTTGAGAACATTATTAAAGACCATGCAGATAACTTACAACAAACGTTCTAATAATGTTACTGGAAGAACATTCGTTCATAAATTTTAGAGAACTTTGCTTGAACGTTAGCCAAAGTTCTGAGAATGTTCCCTGTTATCTAGGATGACCGTTTTCCACCCTCCCTCTGAAACTTAAAACTAAACAGGCAGTTGTTGTTGCTGTGCCTTTAAGGCTTCTTTGCATGTGAAATGAGGTTTACTGTCTCCAGTGTAGTTTTTAACTGAATCATCACACATTACATTGTGACAGGATCACAAAACAATCTGCACTAAAAGATGTTTGAAAGCTTTTTCCAATCCTCCAGTGTTTTAAATAATAAAAAAGCAGAAATATCTGTAAAGTACTACAGTGACATGACATTTCCAAAGCCCCCATAAACTTTGAAAATGTTTGCAAATTAAACATTTAGTCGCAAGAATTTGTAACATAAAGCAAAATAGTGAAACAAAAGAAATGATAAAAGTTACAGCACATAACATATACTTCCCCTGATGCATTCATATAAATTATTCATATAACAATATCTACATAATAATATTCATATAATAATATCCCTTATTTTGCAATGCAAAAGTAAACTATTTTCTGTGAATGTGCAAGACTTCTGATTCATTAGCTGCTATAGGTAAATAACAGTACTGACAAGTGCTGTAAACGGTAAAACTATTTAAAATTCTTACCGACCTCAAGCTTTTGAACGGTATATATATATTAAAATATATTGTACACAATATTTTATATTCATATAAAAATCTTAAACCTTAATGGTAAAAAAGTGTTCAAGAAGCTGTGGATAAAATCTGGCCTCCATTACAGACATGGCCTATAGTAGCCTGAATCCGTTTTTATAATTTTAATACATGGCATCTGAAAAATATGAAATTCTAGAAACCTGGACAAGCAAGGTCATAGTCGTGACAACAGTCCAATGTCGTCTTGCATGCCTGGTCGCAGTAACATTCCCCATAGGAGCGATCTTTCCTCCAGTCTTCAGTAATACATGACTGGTTTTGTCCAAAGCAACACAGTCCCGTATCCTGACAACCTCCTTCGCTCTGGGACACCAGTGTTACTAGCAGAGTGAGGTAGAAAAGCATCCATGAGCGTCTGGAGCCGCACGCTGACATGATAATGAGCAGCCTGAATATGTCGCTCCCCTCATCTGAGGAACTCATGCATGTAATTGACTTCTACATCTTGCTGCACCTCTGAGCTGCACCAAGCCTGTTTTAGATGACATACCTCAGAGGTTTTGGTTTTCTCTTTTTTTGCCTCATGGCACTTAAGGTGAGTTAAACTCATTACATGAGTACACGTATGTCTTCGAAAATTGCAGCAAAGTTAGAGGATTAGTTTATCTAAAAGTCATGATTTACACGCCATTTGCACATGACTGACTGTCTTCTAATTTTGAACAATGTACTAATCTTTTGTTTTAATGCAGTTACAATGAATGGGGACTTCAAAAATAATGGCCTGTATAAATGACAAAAATTGCAGGTAATGGATGACCTAAATCACTTGCATTTAGCCAATACAACTGATATAAGTTCTGGCATATACAGTAGGTGGTTTTGATTTTGTGGTTGAGGACTCTCTTCAATGTTTCCTTAGCTGGCCAGTATTGCCCATTGATGCTGAAACACGTGAAAAGGGAGGATTAAATTAATTCCTGTAGCTAGAGGCTATTCATGCAGAAAGAACAATACCATAGGCACTGCTGTAATGTAGGGCCTCATATATACACATTCCCATGTCTCATATGCAAAGAGAGAGAAAGAGGGACTTAAAAGTTATGTGAGGTAAATGAGCACATGCAAGTGCATATGTGTGTAAAAATAAATAGAGCTTTGATATTGTGAAACTTTTGCATGTACACATACATTTAGAGAATTCCACTTGGCTTTGAGAAATTTTAGGGTGCATTTTTTTGTCTCAAGTATAATTATTTATAAATTAAAATTTATATAAAATAAAATGTATAGTCTAGGTCCTTGTACTTTAATTGTGCTTTGTTTAGAGTAAAACAATACGATACTAAAAAAATAATGTTATGTTAAAATTAGTTTTGACCAGTGTTGCGGAAAGTTACTTTTAAAAGTAATGCATTACAATATTGCATTACTCCCTAAAAAAGTAACTAATTGCATTACTTAGTTACTTTTTGTGGAATGTAATGTGTTGAGTTACTTTTTCTCATCTGAGCTGGGCTTCCTTGTTTGTTTTTTACTTAAAAAAAAAAAAAAAAAGTTATATTTTTGGCAAATGTAAAGGCCCTTTCACACCATAAGTGAAATGAATAAGTCTCAGGCAGAAGCAAATGCAAATTCACACCTGTACAGTAGAGGGCACAGTTCAAAACTTTTAGCTATGCTGCAGAAGAATAATCTGGACGCAGGAGAAGAAAGTTCAACACTCTTACTTTAGCAATAAAAAAAAAATAAAAAATAAAACACAAATGTGATGTTTATCTGAAGTCATTTTTGCTTATTAGTATGGTTGAATTGGATCATTGAAGGTCAGCAGCAAAGACACTGGTTAATAAAGTCAAATTAAATACATGAAGTATATTTGTGTTATTTGACATATTTAATTATTGCAGGTTTGCATAATATTCTGAGTTTGCATTTCACTGTTTTTATTCATTTTGAAGATCACTGAATCACAACACTAAATGTGAATGCCTGCTCAAATTTAGTCTTGAACTACAATAACCATCATGTTCACACACAACACTTCTGCACTTACTCCCGATTTCTCTCAAAATGTGGACAGGAAAGCTGTCAGTCAATAAATGAGAAAACAAAGCAACTTGTGTTACTTATTTGAAAACGTAACTGAGATATTTTGTTGTAAATTTAAGTAATGTGTTACTTTGTTACTTGGAAAAGTAATCTGATTACATTACTCGCGTTACTTGTAATGCGTTACCCCCAACACTGGTTTTGACCGTGTGATTATTAGAATTTTTAATATCAAAAACACTCAAATTTTCTGTGATATATCTGTGTGTATAAAGTATATTAATGTAATTTAACCATGCAAAATATCATTATAATAAATACTAATTTGACATTTGCGGGTTTGAAAAGCGAGGTTAAGATGACTTAACACATGCAGTGCCTGGTGGAGACCTTTGATCCATCCAGGATGACTACAGTGCTTTGTCCATAACTAAACAAGACTAACGCTGTTCAAAACGTGCAAGAATTGCAATGCCTTACAAAAGCATAACCAACCCAGATTAATGCTACATGCACACATAATCTCCTTACTGCACAAACACTTCCATAGTCCCATGTGATTCCACTCTTTTAATGATAAAAGAAGAGTTGGTCCCTAAAATGTATTTTGGTCCAAAGTCACACAAAGCTTAGTACGGACTAATATATTAGTTAGTATATATTAATATATATAGGTTTTCAAATGTCCACAGTGGATTGCTTTTGTGGTTCAGGGAACACAGTGATGCTCCATTACATTTTAGTGTGGCTTTTTTTAGCATAGGTTACAGTATGAGATCACATAATCAACAATAATATTGTGGCACTGCTGGTTAGTCAGCATGCTTTGCATCTCAGGTCAAATCAGAGCGAGTTTGATTTGATTAGTTAGGACTATAAATGTGTGTGAATGAGGGTATTCATAGTGTTTTAAGGTATACATTTTGATGTAATATTGCAGTATTACCATTGCTGAAATTTATAGTCCATTCAAGCTATTGCTATAGGCCTACTTGCATGATAATTGCTATAGATTTATAGAAGCAGAACAGCGCCTCTCTTCTTTAACATATTCAGAATCAGTTTATTTTCATTATATTTCATATAATTTTATGCAATGGTGGTGTACACAAATTCTGTACAGTACAGACACCCTGATGAATTATTACTTAAGTAAAAGTATTCCTTCTAAAATTAGTTCAGATAATATTCAAAAATAACATTTTCCTAACTTAATGAAAAAGTTAGCAAAATGTTCTTAGAACATTTTTGTTAGCTCAGGAAAACTATTTTTGAAAAGATTTTCCTTTCTCTTAGAAGACTTTTTGTTCCCACGAGAAACTTCAAGTTTCTCGGAGGAACACATTGCGAGCATCTCATTTTTCCCCATCACCATGTCCCCTTAGGCACCGTACTGCCTTGCAGTAGGCCTTTTCTCACAGCAAAAGTAGTTTAATTGGTGGCTTGAGGTATTTTCGCCTAATCCTGAGTACGGGAGTATTTAAACAGCCTCTGAGGGAAAGGCATGGCTAGTCCAGAAACAGGGAAACAAGCTTGGCTGTCACTCCCTCCCTCAAACAATCACACACATCTACCTGGGCGCCATGATCTTCCTAATGGATTTACAAATGATGCTGCTGGACGTAGTGTACTTCATCCTGCGCTCTTGTCTGCGGATCGTGCTAAGACCACGTACGAAGCCCATAGACGGCGAGTTGGTGCTAATAACCGGCTCTGGAGGAGCGCTGGGCCGCCTGTTCGCCCTGGAGTTCTCGAAACACGGTGCAGAAGTGGTGCTTTGGGACGTCAACAGAGAAACTAATGAGGAGACAGCCAAGATGGTGAAGGCGCAAGGGGGCCAGGCACATGCGTACACGGTGGACGTGACAAACCGGGAAGAAGTGTACCGCACAGCCGACCAGGTACGGAAGGAGGTGGGAAGGGATGTGACCTACTTGGTGAACAATGCCGGGGTGGTGGCCGGTGAGAGACTCCTGGACTGCCCCGATACCATGGTGGAGAGGACGCTGAAAGTAAACTGCCACGCCCTCTTCTGGGTAAGATTGTAAGTTTGAAGTAAAATATCAAAAATGGTACCCTCAAAGTTCAAACAAATTATTTATTTAGACATTTTTGCAATTATTTTTCCTGGTCCCAAGGTGTGTGATGTTTTTTGTTTTTTTTTAACGAGCAGCATTTTACGACCTTTTTTACGTTGTAAATCCCTCATTATACTATCACCCACTGATCCATTGATTCACCTCAGTTTTTGAATGAAAATAGTTCATTCAAGGATATTCAAGTGTAAGGTGTAAACACCAAACCCACCAACACAACACAAATATCAAAAAATATTTTAGGAAGTTGTTATAGCCTGTGTGAGCAAAGTCAGTAAGTTTTACTCCAATGCTATAACGTTAACCACTGTAGCATTTGTGTGGAAAAGAAAATCCCATGGGGGTTAAGTTTGACAACCAGAAAATCAAATATACATCCAAAAGTGACCAAAATATGTTTATCTTAATTTTTTTAAAAGTATATGTACTTTTCAATCATTTTAATAAGTACTTTTCAATCATTAGCTATAATACATAATTTTCCTGTAATAGTAGAACACGACTCTAGCAACACTGAAGTCATGGTTTCAACTCCCAGAGAATGCATGAACTTATAAAATTTATACCTCACCTTGAATTCACCGTTAGTCGCTTTGAATTTGTATAAATGTTAATGTAATGAGTCACAAAAAAAAAAAACAATAGACTTTGAAGTAAAAAGATCAAGTAAAAAGATCAAATAAATCATTACTGAATCTTCTAAGCTGAAAATGATGAGAATGATAGTACAATGCCATGTGAACACCTTGTACTATACTGACACTCATTCCACATTCATGCCAAAGTTTGACAAATATGACAAATGGATTAGAAGTAAGTAAAGCTGCTTTGCCTTTGTATCACTTGATATGCATAGAACGCATGATGTGGGAATAACCTGATTTTATCCCTTTAGCCTTATTTACAGCCTTTCTCTGATGTAAACATATTATTCCCTAACGTAAGTCTCACTCTGATCCTCTTAATGCAAATAACCGTGACCACGTATGAAGTGGATTAATGCTTACATTGAGCAATCTTTTAGCAGCCTACACATTAGCATTGAGCTGATGTGTGTGTGTGTGTGTGCACTGGATGCAAAAAAGAGATCGTAACAACCAGTGATGGTGATACTATGGTTCTTTGCATTTAGATGTATTCAGTAGACAGACACTTTTATCCAAGGCAGCTTACAGTGCATCTACATTTTATCACGCGTGTTAGTGCATTTGATAGCATTTGAGAAGCCAATTTGAGAATTTGATTTATTATTTCACCATCTGATTTATCATTGATTTATCAACTAATGAATACCATATTCAAATACAAAGAATACCATGGTACTACCATAGTACATTTCTAAAAACCTTGGAGTTACTTTTTTGTTAGTGCCTTGAAAATGGCAGTGAGTTTGGTCTCTGTAAGATCCTTATGTTTTTCCATACACATATGTTCTAATTTTTCTGTGGGAAAAATCTGAGATTTTTTTTAAAGAACCTTCATGCAGCTATTCATAATAACCATGGCTCTCAATCTCCAAAAAGGACACACAAAAACCCCCATCATAAAAACACCCTCTGCCAAAGCTCTGAAATCTCTTTCATTTCAAATGCCTTTGGTTATGATATAACTGAACATCTGAGAAATCTTATTTCTAACCAAATCAAATGAGATTTCAGATCTTTGCCTGTGGGGAGGTTTATCAGTGAATAACAACTTAAATTTCAATCTCTTCCTCACACAAAGCTATCGTATGTCTTCAGAAGTCTTAGAATAAAGCGAACGAGTAATGTACTGTTAGGGTGTTTTTATTTTATGGCGCTTTCATAGAGCTGCATGAAGATTCTTATAGAATTCTCAGTTTGTGTTCAACAGAAAAACAAACAGCATGTGGGTTTAGACAGAAGTTTCCTTTTAAAGTGCCTCTATTATGCTTTTTCTGATATTACCGTTCATGTAGTGTGTAATATAGCTGTTTGTGAATGTCTACAAGGTTTACAAAGATCAAATTGCACGATAAATGGAGATATTGTCTCCCAAAGAAAGAACCAATTCTGAACGGGCTGAAACGAGTCATCAGTAATTCCAGTTTTACTTCCTGCACAAACCTACATAGGTTTGTAACAAATTTGCATAATGCCAACAAACAACGTCTGTTTTGACCCGCTCTCAAACACTGTAGTTGTAGCTGAGGCCTGGAAGTGTGTGGTTCTTGTTGTCAACATGTCGAGAAGATGCTATTTTCTGCACTATGAAAGCAAATCCACTTTGCATGCACTTCCAAAGGATGAGGACTGATACGGTAAAACCAGCTCCATCATTAGTTTCTTATCACTGTGTATTAAGAGCTGGAGCTGAAATTCAGATATGCTAATTGGGCGTTTCGTTCACAATTGTGCGTTTCATTCGGTCACAACAGACTGGGCCATCTGACCAATCAGAGCAGAGTACGTTTTCGGAAAGGAGGGGTTTAGAGAGACTGAATCCTTTATCGAACCTCTTCAGACACTGAGAAAAGAGGTGATGTTGCACTGTGTATTATGAGAAAACTAGAAAAAATTGTTGAGAGTAAGAAAACTGTTTTTTGACCTTGGATGCATGTAAACCTATTGTAGGAGACCTCCAAAATAAAATAAGGGACCTTTAAAATAGCATAGGGACACTTTAAGGTGAACTATGACTTTAAGGCTATATCTATATCAAACTACTTTATTTTGTTTTTCTGCATGTAGACTGTGAAAGCGTTCCTCCCTCAGATGAAGGCCAATAATCATGGCCACATCATCACTATAGCCAGTGTCCTTGGACTCTTCAGCACAGCCTGTGTAGAGGTGAGATGGACAGCAGTTGAGTAAAAGGGGCTCATTTTTCATAGTATTCAAAACCCACCTTTAAAATGTTTGATTTATTCCTAATTTTCATGCCATTAAACTACTGATGTCTGTATGTGCGAATTTTAGGATTACTGTGCCAGTAAGTTTGCTGCAGTGGGGTTTCATGAGTCTCTGGCCCATGAACTGCTGACGGAAGAGGACGTGGATGGAGTGAAGACCACTCTTGTGTGCCCTTATGTTGTGGACACTGGCATGTTTGATGGCTGCAGGATTAGGTCAGTTTATACTGTTCGAAAGGTTGGGGTCGTAAGACTTTTAATGTTTTTGAAAGTCTCTTATGCTCAAGAAGGCTGCATTTATTTAAATAAAAAGTAAACTAATTTAAAATAACTGTTTTCTATTTTAATATATCTTAAAATGTAATTTATTCCTGTGATGCAAAGCTGAATTTTCAGCAGCATTACTCCAGTCTGTAGTGTCACATGATCCTTCAGAGTTCTCAAGAAACATTTCTTATTATCAAGGTTGAAAACAGTGCAGCTTGATACATTTTTTTCAGGATTGTATGATGAATAGAAAGTTAAAAAGAACAAATATTTGAAATAGAAATCCTTTGTAACATTATAACATTATAAATGATTTCTTGTCGCTTTTGATCAATTCAGTGCATCCTTGCTGAATAAGTTTTAAGTGGTTAAGTAAATACATTGCATTGTATTGTATTTTGTTAAGTCCCATCAAGTAAACTGTACTTAAGGTCTACAATGAAAGTGTAAATTACAGTAAATAGCCCCTCATAGTACTCGACTCTTGCCGTTTCTCTCCCCCTACAGGGAAGAGGTTGAACTGATCCTGCCTCCACTGGAGCCCTTGTACTGTGTACAGCAGGCTATGAATGCCATTCTCATAGACCAGCCACTAGTGTGCATCCCCAGACTAACCTACCTGCCCTTCCTGGCCAGAGCGTGAGTACAGACCAACATCAACATGCCTGAAGACTTATTTCTATTCACATCTGCATCACTAAATAATTCTGCCTCATTTATTGCACCATACATATTCTTGCTGTTTTTAAAATAGCAAACCTTGATGCCCTACACATCAGCACTTTACTTGAATGACATCTTGTCTTTGCAGCCTGCTTCCATGGGAATCCAATATGGCGACATATCGCTTTATGGGTTCAGACCAGTGCATGTACCCGTTCATTGAGACCATGAGGAAGAAAAGAGCAGCCAATGGCCCAATAAAGGCTGCTTAAACATCTGGAACACTACAGATTTGACTGGTCTTTTTTGAGCAGCAAATAATGTATGAAATATTCTTTTTAATGTTACTTAGTTTATATTATTATGGATGTGTGGGTAAATCACTGTTTGAAGTGAAATGGGTATCTTCTGGTCCTCTAGGCCCAATTCAGCTGTGATGTGTTTTTCAGGCTGGCTAATCAGTCATGGGTGAGCCGTTCAACAAACACTGATATGGTTCACATCTGAAATTTGTTTTTTATGCAACTGGATTGAGACTGGACAGAGCAAGTCATTGGGCATGATACCTATTTAAATACTAATATATGTATGCAATAGTCAAATTATATATATATATATATATGAACATTTAACTCAATGTGTGCAAGTGTTTTTTCCCCTTGGCTTCCAATTATATTGAAATCGATAGCTTGTACTTGATCATAAAAGCATAAAACAAAATGTAAGTTCCACATTCTTTTCACACACTCACGGTCAGTGTCGGAGGTAACACGAGTTACGTAATCAGATTACTTTTTTCAAGTAACTAGTAAAGTAACGCATTACTTTTTCAATTTCATTTTTCAAATAAGTAATGCAAGTTACTTTGTTTTCCCATTTACTAACTGACAGCTCTCCTGTTCCTATCCTGAGAGAAATCGTAAGTGCAGAGGTGTTGTGTGCACCGTGTAAACATGATGGCTACTGTAGTTCTAGACTAAATGTGAGCATGCATTTACTCATCTCGCTTGCACAAAAACAGATTCAATATTCCTCAAAATGAATGAATGAAACGCAAACTCAGAATATTACTCATCTGCAGTTAAATTACACACATATACTTTCCCCCGGTTTCACAGACAAGGCTTAAGCTAGTCCTAGACTAAAATGCATGTTTGGGCTGTTTCAACTGAAAGCAACTGGCCCTGACATATCTTAAAATATGTCAGTGCCATTGTTTTGTCTCAAGATGCACACCAGTAATGTTTTTTTCTAGGGTACGTTTATAAAAGCTACTTAAATTCCCTAATTGAACTAAGGCCTAATCCTGGCTTAGGCTAAGCCATGTCTGTGAAAGCCTTTATGCATTTAAATCTCACTTTAACTAACCATTGTCTTTGCTGCTGACTTTCGACATTCCAATTCAATCATACTAATAAGCAAAATGACTTGGTGTGAAAGGACCTTTAACATTTGCCAAATTTTTTTTTTTTTTTAAACAAACATACAAACAAACAAGCAAGCCCAGCCTAGATGAGAAAAAGTAATGTAACACTTTCCCATAAAAAGTAACTAAGTAATGCAATTAGTTACCTTTTTTTTTTTTTAGGGAGTAACTCAATATTGTAATGCATTACTTTTAAAAGTAACTTTCCTCAATACTGCTCACTCTTGGCCCTATTTATACAGAATGCCCAGACCTTTTACATTACTTTTACCAGTAATTTGTGATTTCTCTTAGTTAAAAAAAAACAACATTTAACAGAAATTGTATTCAAATTTCAATTTTAAAATTCCCAGCAAACTTCCCTGGCTTGCTTGCCTGGTTTTCCATGACTATGAGATCCCGGATTATAGCATTTACAGAACACGCACACACAGTTTTTTTTGTGCAAGAGGCACATCATTTTTACTCATATTCCATGAGGAAAACAGGATGCAACTGGCAGAGAGTGGGTGGGGTCAACACTGACAGGAGAATGCATCATTTTAACTGACATGACTGAACATCATCGTGCTTTATACATACATTCACTCACTCACACATACAAAACAAAAAAAACACCACCACACGCTCTACACTGAAGTCACAATAACATTTTCCCAGACCTACATGAAAATGTAGATGAAATTTTTTTTTTTTTTGAGAGCGTTATGGTCGTCATTGCAACTCAAAAAGCACTGGAGAAAAACCGCCACAGCAGAGACATGTTTGAGAGCTTCATCATATCCTTCAACGGGGTTTTATACTGCACTTCACAACAGCGCTAATACAACCCAACGCGCTGGGTTCCTATAATACAACGTTAAAAATAAAATAGAAAAATAAAAGCGAGAAAAAAATGAAAAAAAACACTGAAAACATGACTTCCTTGGAACAACGAAGAAAAGCCAATCTACTCAAGTCAAACTTCACGATAATCATTTTACAATGTAACAACGAAAACAAAACCACCACTTCACTGGATATGATGAGGCGACTTTTCCAAAGCCTTAGCGTTTAAAAATGTGTCACTGCATGTGCACAATTAAACAACATCAATATCTCTCAACCTTGTTTAACTGTGAGTTTTGAATACTTTAAATCCATTTAAGTCTAAGATAAATTCAGAATTACTTAAAGGCCTTTTTGAGCAGCCAATCAAAACTCTGCTTCTGACTTTTCTCTAGTGTTTCGCAAATAAAACGACCAATCAAATAGTCAATTCTACACTGTGCCATCCAGAGTCTTTCCGATGGTGCTTGAGTTAGCCGGTTTTAATAATGCATCGCCCTCTAGGTCCTGTTTGTTGCACCTGTGGAGGCGGAGACGAGAAGAATTCTAAAAAAAGTGTTCAAATCACTTTGGAAGGCATCTACAAAGAACATTACTGTGAATGCATGCCAACATTAATAAAACTAGTTCATGTTGTAAAACAGTTAATAAGACCATATGATACTGACCCCGACATTGGTCCATTAGCTGTACGCTCGTTGGACTGCTGGTCAAGTTCTGACAGGAGCTTCAGGATGTTCAAAGCAGCCTGTCCAGAGAGAAATAGGCATTGCAGTAAGCAAAATACAAGTAGAGACATCTTTCATGGCAATCTTTAAAGTACACTACCACTCAAGTTTGTGTGTTAAGTCTTTTAAATGTTTTGGAAAGAAGTCTTTTATGCTCACCAAGGCTGCATTTATTTGAGCAGAAATACAGTAAAATACAGTGAAAAATTACTGCATTTTTAGATTAACGCAGAGTTTTCAGCAGCCATTACTCTAGTCAATGTCACATGATCCTTTAGAAGTCATTTTAATATGATAATTTGGTGCCCAAGAAGCATTTCTTATTAATATTAATGTTAAACAGTTTTGCTGCTTAATATTTTGTGGAAACTGTGATACATTAATTTTTCAGGATTATTTGATTAATAGAAAGTTAACACTTTACACTAAGGTACATTAGTTAACAAACTAATAATGAACTGCACTTATACAGCATTTATTAATCTTTGTTAATGTTAATTTCAACATTTACTAATACATTATTAAAATCTTTATTAATGCACTGTGAACTAACATGAACAAACAATGAACAACTGTATTTTCATTAACTAACGTTAACAAAGATTAGTAGATACAGTAACAAATGTATTGCTCATGGTTAGTTCATGTTAGTTAATACATTAACTAATGTTTAACTAATGAACCTAATGTTACCGAAAGGGTAAAAGAACAACATTTATTGGAAATAGAAATTTTTTGTAACATTATAAGGGCCTTTTTTGTCGTTAAAAACTACTGTCAGGATTTACTAAAGACACGCAGTGAGAAATTAGCAATGAAAAGGCATGGACATTTATTTTTGTGGCTGATCTTATTATATATGCATTTGTAGGGGTTTCACTTTCAGATGCAAAATTTATGGGATGAGATTTAAATGAATCATGCAACGTGATTTACTAATGTTTGCGGTAGTCAATTTACTGGTATTTGTGCCATTATTTAAAGCCCAAAAAAAGCATGTCTTAACCCATTTTGCACTTGACATGGCTGCGATAGTTGGAGTATCACAGAGAACAGAGAGTGTGTGGTAGAGGAGAGATAATTTTCTCCACTCGTGTTAATTTATTTGGAATAGCAGAAGTTGTTATCTGAAAATATCGATTACCAAGCCACATTATTTTTTAACTCTTTCCCTGCCACTGACAGAATTTTACAGCTTTCCATGATTTCACTATTATACGGTGGGGGACGCTATTACGCATCTTCTGAAAGAGTAAGTAAAAGGAGCAGAAAAATAATGTTAAAAATAGAACACATGAAGCTAAAACAAAAATCAGAGGCTCTGTTCTTTCTTTTGATAAATTGCATGTTCAGACCTTCATACAACAAATATTCTGGGGGCCATGAAAATTTTTTTTTGAAAATGATCAAAAACGCTGGCTGGCAACTTAAAAAAAACCCCAAACAAACAAACAAACAAAAAAAAACGCTGGTGGGGAAAGAGTTAATTTGCCTATGCTAACTTGCGTTGCTCTTAATAGATTGCGTTGGTCATTATGGAAATGATCTGGCTGCATCTGTGTTCTTTACTGACAATGCACACCCGCAAAAACTTTCCACTCCCATCGGCACTTCTATGGGATTGCGGCCTCACGCTAATTTGCCCCGTTTAGTAAATCTGGCACCATATATCTAAGGGGCTGTTTACACAACAGTTTTAAACTAAAAACTGAAACCTTTTTATGCGTTTTGGCCGTTCATTTACACGACAACAACATTTGGGGGGGCTGAAAAAGCAATCTTTTGAAAACGGGTTTCAAAGTGCAAGTTTTTGAAAACGATACCGTTATCGTCTCTGTGTAAACTACAAAAATGTGAATTTGTGAAAACGGTGACATCATGTGCATGCATATTATGTGTTCAGTCTATAGGCGAGCACTGTTTCTTTACAAAGTGACATTGCCAACTACTGGCCTGGCATGAATAATACAGAATTTTTAGTAGTTTTTGTGAGTTTGTGTGAATGGGGATCGTTTTGACAACATTATCGTCTGTATGCAAAAAATGCAAATGAAAAAACGATTCTGTTTTAGTACATCGCTGTCATGTAAACATATCCTTAACTTCCACTTTTGAACAATTTAATGTCTCCTTGCTGAATAAATGTATTAATTTACAACAAAAAAAAAAAGGTTCAAATAATATTTACCATGTCATGGCAGGACTCCACATCCTTACCAATGCCATGGCTGATGAGAGGGGGCTGAGAGGAGCAGTTGATCAGAGACACAAACTCATTCTTGTTATTTTTGGGAAAGTCTTTATATTCAACCTGTGGCAAAAAAATAAAAATATATACAGATTGGTTGAGCGACATCATTGGGGTGGATAAGTGTTCGTTTATTATTATATTCTATACCTGTAATCCCTGTACAGTGGCCAGGTAGCTGAGCTGTTCGGATGGTCTGGTAAGGGGTCCGTGGGGTCTGTGTGCCAAGCTGTTTTTGGTCTTTAGTATACCCTCCGCGGTCGGGGATGTGCCAGCGTACAGCAGCTCATTGGCAATCATGGCTGTTACTGTGGCCTTGGCTGGGTTGGGGGCAGCTGTGCGACCGTAGTCTTTTGCATGGGGTCCTTGGTTGGCACCCACCGCCTGTGCCACCTCAGGCACCATGGGTAAAATGCCAGCAGGAAGCTGCTGATGGCTGAGAAAGGGAAGTCGGAAATCCTCCTCCTTATTGACTGCTTTGAGAAACGCAAGAGTCAATCGCAAGCAATAAATATTCACTAAAATGAACAATGAGCTTGTAATATGACACAAGGACCATGTACATGTGACCACATCCATAATGATGATAGCTGAATATGACAAATGACTAGATAACACATACCAAGACCGGCCTTTTCCACAGATCCTGGTTCAAAGAAGGTCACTTTTCGTCCATCTCCAGGTTTCTTAGCAGGTGCCTTTACAAAGACAAATGAAAATACTTTATAACTGTTTACACAAACACATTTAGTTGACACTGATATGTTTCTGTTTGTGCTCCATGATGGAAAGAAAGTTGGAAAAGGCTTGGAACAAGATGAAAATGAGTAAATGATCATTTCATTTTCTGGATAACAAATCCAAGAAGCCCCAATTATGATGATCCCCTTGTCAGGGATCCCCTTCCAAATATATAGCAATTGTTAAAAAAAATAAAAAAATAAATAAAAAAAAATAATCCTGTATTAGAAAATAATTTCTGCTGGGTGATGAAATTATTAGGTGATAAGATTATTAGGATGCCAATTAAATGCTGTTAATAAGCATACGCTCACTTTCTCATCTGTTTTCAGTGCCGGCTTGGGTGGTTGTGGCTGAGGCACTTTGAAGCCCAGAAGCTCCAGCATCTTCTCGGCTGCATTTCGCTTGGCCACTTTTTTACTAGGACCCATTCCCTCTGCATTCTGACCTGCAACTGACACCTGAGCAAGAAAAAAAAAACAGAAAGCGATACAGAGGCACGTTACTTTTCCGGGAACATTTGTGACAAGAAGCAATTTTGCAGGTTGTAGATGAAAATGATGCCAGAAGAACATGGCCTTCACACAAAATGTGCACTGAACTATTATAAAAACGCTGAGTCAGAGAACAGAGTCTTCTCTCTGATGGAGTACCTGCATGACAAACTCCCTGCGTCGAGGCAGACCTCTCTCCGTCACTAAGGTGTACTCAGGCTCTTTTTCTTTCTTAGCCTGCTGGATTTGAGCCAGTCTGCTGATGGGGTTCATGCCCTGACCATACTCTGGACTGGTCTGCAGCTGAGAGTGGGTGCGAGATTCATTAAAAAAAGAGAAATATATATTGACACACTTTATACAATGTATACATTCAGAAAGACTTGATCAATACATTTAGATTAATGAGAATATGACGAAAGGGGCAATAATTTAATTTACTTAAAGGTGCAATGTGTAAATTATAGGATGATCTATTGACAGAAATGCAATATAATATACATAACTATGTTTTCAGTGGTGTATAAAGACGTTACATAATGAACCGTTATGTTTTTATTACCTTAGAATGAGTCATTTCTATCTACATACACTGCAGGTCCCCTTACATGGAAGTCGCCATTTTGCACCGGCATGTTTCTACAGTAGCCCTAAACGGACAAACTGCTCTACAGAGTGCGTTTGCTTGACTCGCTACTCTCTGCTGTCTCAGACGACGACATCTTTGTCCTGTGTTGGCCACCATAGCTTCTCTATATTGCAATTCGCAACCTCACCGCTAGATGCTGCTAAAATTTACACACTGCACCTTTACTTCAATGAACACAAAAACACACAGAATAGTATTTCAGTTAAACTGTCAAAATTTGATATTTACACAAAGGAATTCACCCATATATAAAAGACCTTTTTACGAAATTAATACTTTCATTTGGCAGCAACACATTAAATTGATCAAAAGTGACAATTATAATGCTAAAGATTTCTATTTCAAATACAGGTGCATCTCAATAAATTAGAATGTCGTGGAAAAGTTCATTTATTTCAGTAATTCAACTCAAATTGTGGAACTCGTGTATTAAATAAATTCAGTGCACACAGACTGAAGTACTTTAAGTCTTTGGTTCTTTTAATTGTGATAATTTTGGCTCACATTTAACAAAAACCCACCAATTCACTATCTCAATAAATTAGAATACTTCATAAGATCAATAAAAAAAAAGGATATTTTAAACAGAAATGTCAGGCTTCTGAAAAGTATGTTCATTTCTATGCACTCAATACTTGGTTGGGCCTCCTTTTGCATGAATTACTGCATCAATCAGCCTGTGGCACTGCTCAGGTGTAATGGAAGCCCAGGTTGCTTTGATAGCGGCCTTCAGGTCATCTGCATTGTTGGGTCTGGTGTCTCTCATCTTCCTCTTGACAATACCCCATAGATTCTCTAAGGGGTTCAGGTCAGGCGAGTTTGCTGGCCAATCAAGCACAGTAACACCATGGTCATTGAACCAGCTTTTGGTACCTTTGGCAGTGTGGGCAGATGCCAAATCCTGCTGGAAAATGAAATCAGCATCTCCATAAAGCTTGTCAGCAGAAGGAAGCATGAAGTGCTCTAAAATTTCCTGGTAGATGGCTGCGTTGACTGTGGACTTCAGAAAACACAGTGGACCAACACCAGCAGATGACATGGCAGCCCAAATCATCACTGACTGTGGAAACTTCACACTGGACTTCAAGCAACATGGTTTCTGTGCCTCTCCACTCTTCCTCCAGACTCTGGGACCTTGATTTCCAAATGAAATGCAAAATTTACTTTCATCTGAAAAGAGGACTTTGGACCACTGAGCAACAGTCCAGTTCTTTTTCTCCTTAGCCAAGGTAAGACGCTTCTGACGTTGTCTTTGGTTCAGAAGTGGCTTGGTACGTGGAATGTGACAGTTGTCGCCCATTTCCTGAAGACGTCTGTGTGCGGTGGCTCTTGATGCACTGACTCCAGCTTCAGTCCACTCCTTTTGAAGCTCTCCTAAGTTCTTAAATCAGCTTCGCCTGACAATCTTCTCAAGCCTGCGGTCATTCCTTTCACTTGTACACCTTTTCATACCACACATTTTCCTTCCAGTCAACTTTCCATGAATACGCTTTGGCACAGCACTCTGCGAACAGCCAGCTCTTTCAGCAATGACTCTCATTGTAGAGGGTCTTGATGATCGTCTTCTGGACAACTGTCAAGTCAGCAGACTTCCCCATGACTGCTGTTGGGATTACTGACCTAAACCCAGTATTTATACCCTGAGAATGGTTATTTAATAGAACTTGAAATTAAATATTCTAATAATTTGAGATACCGATTTTTTGATTTTGATGAGCAGCAAGCTGTAATCATCAAAATGAAAACAAAGTCTGGAAATATTTTACTTTATGTCTAATAAAGCTAGAATATATTTAAGTTTTACTTTTTGAATTAAATTACAGAAAAAAATAACTTTTTCATGATATTCTAATTTATTGAGATGCACCTGTAAATGCTGTTCGTTGGTATCTAATCAAAGAATCTTGAGAAAATGTATCATGATTTCTATAAAAATATTAAGCAGCACAGCTGTTTTCAACATTGATAATATAAAAACGTTTCTTGAGCACTAAATCAGCATATTAGAATGATTTCTGAAGGATCATGTGACACTGAAGAATGGAATAATGACTGCTGAAAGGAATAAATTACAAATAGAAAACAGTTATTTTAAATTGTAATAATAATAATAATAATAATAATTCACAATATTACAGTTTTACTGTGTTTATCATCAAATAAATGCAGCCTTGGTGAGCATAAGAGACTTCTTTCAAAAACAAAAAAAAAAAAAAAAAAAAAAGTGTTACTGACCCCAAACTTTTCAACAGTATATTAAATCACTAAAGAATATGCAAAGAATTATTCATTAAGGCAGTTGGTAAATTTTGGAATAAAATGAAGCAAAATGATCACTTTCGCTAATTGGCCAATCAAGCAGTTATTGGCCAATTAAATAATCTCTGAATTAAATATAATCGCTAAAAAAGATGATTAACTTCCCAGGCTGATATACTGGTCTATAACTAGAAAGAACCCTCTAACTTGGTGCTTTAATTATTACATTAATGTTTAACATTTTAATAGGCCAATCAATTACTTTATTTAATATTTATTAGCAAAGATGTTTGAGTTTTTGAACAGAACAGCACTCTAGCCATCAAACTAACCCAGCCAGTCTAAGTCATCATCTACCTTAATAATGGACTTGCTTTTCTTTTTAATGCGTAGTGGTATCTTGTCTGTGACAGGTAGTTGAGGCAGTCTGCGGAGCTCCTCCAGCACAGCGATGGCAGCTAGCTTCTTGGCGATCTTCTTGCTTTTGCCCTCCCCCTCCCCTGAAAACTCGCCCACTGTTACCCTCACCACGAAGCTCTTCATGTGAGGAGGCCCAGTCTCTTTTAGCACCTGTATACAGGGAGGAAAATTAAAGAACAGTGAACAATTTGTGGTTTGGACATTATTGCCTTTCCACTGATATACAGAGATATGCATCTCCTACATGCAAGACTTTGCTAAATTATAATGTGCATGAAAGCATTTTTTGCATATTTGTAGCCTATGCATGATGGGATCATGACATACCTCGAAATTCACAGGCAAGTTGCGCTTCAGTGCAATCTCGAACACTTGGCTGATCTCGGATTTGTTAAGGTTTTCTTGTACTGGCTCTTCTTTCATCTACATGACATGATTTAACAAAATAGATCAGATAAATGTATTTTGCTTGAATTTACTAGGTTCAAAAACTGAGAACAGCTCTTTTGGAAGAATAAATAATGCCGGGTACACACAGCACGATTTTCAAAGTTGTCAGATTGCTGTTCTTCTCACACTACATGACTGTCTGGGGTACCATTTAGTTGCTGTTTTGTGCACATTACACGACAGATTTACCGACAGTAGGGCACACCATTTCAATAGGAAAAATCGCTGACAGCTCTGTCTGGTCTACAAACTACATTTCACAAACAAAAACACGCTTGAATTGATACAAGAAAAGTCATAAGTATAAACTCTCACCTCAGCCAGTTGCTGCATTATTGGCTCTTTCTGCAGATATTTGATAGCTTTGGCCGCAGCATCGTGTTTGGCTGCTTGACGCGTGCGGCCCTTGCCGTGGAACTGTTGTCCACCGATAGACAGCTCCATGTGATACAGTACTGGCCCCACAGGAGGAAATGGGTAGTAATAACTGATCAAGAAAAAAGTGAAATAGTATAGTATTATGTTTTTCTGCCAAAACAGAAGATTAATCACTGGCTGTCTTAGCCAACATTTCTATTCTGCATCATTCGATAAGCAAAAGGAACAGATTCAAATAAAAAGTGCATACTGTTGCATGGAGCGCGTGTAAGGGCCTGGTGTTCTGATGTTGTAGTTGAATGCTGGTCTCATCCCATGGTAGGCATCTATAGGCTTATAGATGGGCTTCTTGCCCAACTTCATACAAAGTGCATTAAGCTCCACAGTGTGGGTTACGTTATCTGCATGAGAAAAATGCATGTCAAACAGTTGCTTGCACTGCTAACATTCATGGGGTTCAATCTATTACAGTGAAAACAGTAATATTTTGAAATATTTTCACAAATTAAAATAACTGTCCTCTATTTTAATTAATTGTGAATTTCAAGCAGCATGTACATGAGCATTACAGTAATGATTCTAATATGCTGATTTAGTGGCAGAAACATTTTTTCTTATTATCAAAATTGAAAATAGTAGTGTTGCTTAATATTTTTGGTGAATAAGTTCAGAACAACAGCATTTATTTGAAATAGAAATCTTTTATAACATTAGAAATGTCTTTACTGTCATTTTTGATCAATTTTATGCAAAAAAAGAAAGGTCCTACTCAAGAATTTGAACTGTGAAATAAAGGTTTTATACTTTAATATGGATAATAATGGATAATATTTTTTAATAATGTAATTCGTCCTGTGAATTTTCAGCAACCATTACTATAATCTTTCAAAAATCATTCTAATATGCTGATTTGGTGCTCAAGAAACATTTCTTATTATCAGTGCTGAAAACAGCTGTACTGCTTAATATTTGTGTAAAAACTGTGATGCTTTTTTTTCAGTATTCTTTGATGAATAGAAAGTTCAGAAGAACAGCATTTATTTAAAAACAGAAGTCTTTTGTATCATTCTAAATATCTTCACTGTCACTTTTAATCAATTTAATGCATCCTGGCTGAATAAAATTATTAATTTCTTTCAAAAAAACAAAACAAAACTATGATACAGACAGATTAACCCCAACATATATATAGTATTCAAGGTTGAAATATGTGGAAAGTAGACATTTATTTGGAATTTTAAAAGAATAGTTCACCCAAAAATGAAAAATCAAAGATCATCTACTCACCATGTATGAAAGTAGTTCATGTGACTGTACATTTGAAGTCTCTAAAGCAAACCTGGAGAGCACTGCTCCAACACACCTGCCAGTAATTTTCTAGTAATTCTGAATACCTTGGTTAGATGATTCAGGTGTGTTTGATTAGGGTTGGAGCTAAACTCTACATAACACAGAGCTGGCTAAAGCAAAGCAAGTCATATGGACTTCTTTTATGATACTGTTTGCTTTTTTGGAGCTCGACAGCCCAATTCATGCAGGTTTCGACAATGTGAGGATGAGAGAATTTTCACTTTTGGGTGCTACTCTACAGAGCCCTGCACATGACATGCAGGAAATTTGTGGCCACAAATTAACAATTCATTCCCATCACTTACTAATACATCAGTGCATTTTACTAATTCGATCCCTCGTTTTAAGTAAACTGTGCACACAATATAATAATTCATTTCCTCATTTTACTAAATCAGGAGCACAATATAATTAGTTCCCTCGTTTTACTAAATCGTGGCCACATTGTAATACTTCATTCCCTTGTTTTAGTTAAATCACTACGAGGGAATGAATTAGTACAATGTGGCCACAATTTACTAAATCGAGAGAAGAAATTATTATACGGTGCGCACGATTTAGTAAAACGAGGGAACGAATTATTATATTGTGCGTATGTACATATATATATATATATATATATATATATATATATATTTCGTCCGCATGTCATGTGCAGAGCTCCGTACTACTCTTATTGAGAAGATAAAGAATAAAAATTGGACGTACACTCTGAGCCCTTGTAGATCCCACCTGGGTTCTTGCCAGGGTGGCGGGGACTTCTGTGACTGGGTTTGGGGAGAGTAGTTTCGGCAAGGGCACATGATGCTGCTGAGTGCTGGGCTTTTTTGATACTGGTCCCCTCTGCATCCCAGTGCTGATCCCCCAGAGTTAACCGCACTGAGAAAATCTGACCAAGAAACACCATCAGAAAGTTCAGACAGGTGGGAAGAGATTTGAGTTGTGTGTGTTTGTGTATATAGTAAAGCACCAAGTCTTACCTTGGAGTGGGCTGGTCCTTGTTCACTGAGTAGCTTGTATTCAGGTTGGATCTTATTGTAACGGGCTAACTCATTAACCAGACACATTGGGGTCTTCTCTTTAGGGTTTGCCATGTTAGATACTAAAATCAATAAATCAAAAGGGAAACATTTTAAAACTGAAAATCCAAGAAAATAATTTTGCTATCAGGGCAAAACCAGGTACTGATGTTTTTGCATGTGCTTTAAACAAGCATGAAAAATACACTACTATTCATAAATTTGGGGTTGGTGGTAGTATGTTTTTTTTTTAAAATTAAAACTTTTATGCTCACCAAGGCTGCATTTGTTTGATCAAAAATATATTGAAAACAGTATGTAATATTGTGAAATATTACAGTTTAAAATAACTGTTTTCTATATTAATATATTTTAAAATGTAATTTATTCCTGTGATGGCAAAGCAGAATTTTCAGCATCATTACTCCAGTCTTCAGTGTCACATGATTCTTTAGACATCATTCTAATATGCTAATATGCTCAAAACATGCTGAAAACAGTTGTGCTGCTTAATATTTTGGTTTAATATTAAGTTTTAAAGAACATTATTTATTTTAAAACAGAACATTTTTGTAACATTATAAATGTTCATTATATATAACATTATAAGAGGTCCACACCCTTGGACTTCCAAAGCAAAACCCCCACCCGTTAACCAGGCGAACCCAGGGGGCCCACACTTAAGCCCAGGGTTATTGTCCCAGCCAACCGGGCCACTGGTTACTCTGAATCGACTTTTTTTCGAGTTTTTGGCGGCTTTGGCCTCGACCTCTGGGGACCCTACTACTTTCACATTTGATTTTTCACATTTTAATTTTATGCATCCTAGATATTAATTTATTTTAAATAAAAACCTTACCGACCCCAAACTTTTGAACGATAGTGTACATTTTTTTCAGCATGCTTCAAAAGACAATTTTTAGATCATTGTTGCTAATGCAAAATGTTTTATCAAAATGAACTCTTGACAAAAAAGTTTTCGAGATTTCCATGTGGGAAATCTCTTCATAACTGAAGAATTCAAATGTCCAGATTTTCAAGTTCTAAAAATGCACGAAGCACTTTATCACCCACCTGTGGGGTTGCAGAAGGGCGTGGCAGAGGCAGAAGGCAGGGCGGAGTTTCGTAATGGGTGACTGGCACTCTCTGAGGGTAAGGGAGCAGTGGCACAGGGAATGCTGAACCCGGGTTGGGGCGGGGCCAGCTGTAAAGGGGCGGCACTGGGTGCAGGGTTGGCAGGCGCCTGGAACTGAAGCTGTGACATTCTGATTGGCTGGTAGGAAGATGGGTTGATTGAATAACCAGGTATAAACTTTGCAGTCAGGTAGGAAGAGAACTTAATTAAAGAAGGGTTGTATGTGAAAGAGAAAGAACGAGACGAGTGGGTTTGTAGAATGAAGGACGACTGCAAAGCTCTACCTGCAGAGAGGAAAAATGAAAAGGATCAAGATTAGTTATCATAGCTATGTTATGCGTAATCAACCAAAAGATCAATATACATTTGCATTTCCAAAAAATGAAATATCAGTGCTAAAGCAAAAGAATGATGTTAATAAAGTATTTGGTAAGCTTAGATTTTAGGATTTGACTTTAAAGTAAATGAAAAGCTGCATCTTTATGCATACATAGATCACAGCACGATACTGTCTTTGCAGTGTACATCTATATTAGTAATGAACAATCTGTGAACGAATCAATGTTTTTGAACAATTTGTTAAGTGAATGAATCGTTCTTGTTCACTTCTATGCACTGCCACTTTTGATGTAATACTGTTTTGTATAAAAGCAAATAAGACTAATAGTATTTTCATAATGACTTAAGAAAACAAAAGAGGAAAAGACTAATAATATTACAGTGGCGCCTTGTCAAGATTTTGAATGCCGATTGGCGTTCCAACAGCATAAACAAATTAATCTTATAGCAACAAAATTGAAATGATTTACAAAGGTTTTAAGAGTGCAAGTTATTCAAGCTGAATTATTAGCAGATTTTGAAGAAGGAATAGATTAGTTAATAGTCAGAAAATCTATTTTATTGAACCTTTACACAAAATATAAAAAAAGTTTGCATATGTGTTTTATGTTTTGTATCATATTTGATACATCAGGCCTTTATGGCTCATATAATAAGATATAGTGAGAATAAGGACTCATACTCGAGGAGAAAAAAAAAATACACCTCTGATTTATTTAGAGGGGCAAAAATATGCAATTTGGTGCAGTTGCGGTTATTTATATGGCCAAAAAGTAATATGAAACTCTAACAGCCTACAGTGAAAATCAATTTTTATTACAGAGATATTTTATAACAGAATACTTGCATCAAATGCATACGTATAAATATTAGTTGTCACTATATCTCCAAATAACATGTCTTATTGAGAAGACATTTAAATCCTGAGATGTATGCTCAAAATATTTTTAATTTTGGTGGGCAAAACCTATAATGCAGTGTAATACAATGATGATTGACAGATACACAAACAAATGTCCCTGAAAGGCCTGTCGTATCATATTTGATACTTACATTTTAACACTTTAGTCCAGTAAATATTCATCTAACAATACTAACAATATAAAAGTTATTCTTACATTTACTTCATAAAAATCATTAAAGACCTGAAGGTGGACATTTTTATAATTATACTAAACTAAAGGCCTTTTACTTGCTAAAAATTATGAAATATCAATCAGAGGGCAAAAGGCATGTAAAAGACAAAGTTTTGATCATGTTGATAGTTTAAAGGCCTTATAAAAATGTATGCATCAAATATGATGCTGGAGGCTTTATAGGGTTAATGCAATTATGCCAAATATCAAGATGGAAAAACAGCATATTAGAGTAACATGGCAACAAGCTCTTATTGGCTGACAATTCCTGGAAGCCTAATCAATAACATAAGAACAAAAGACATCGCCCATGCAAAAAAAGTTGACAAAATGACATTAGGGGTTAAAACATCCATTAACACTGTACAGTCAGGCAGTGTCACTTAGATTAAACTGATATTTCATAAATTAACATTAGCACAGCTTGAATATAATTAGTATGTACATTTGACATACTACACTTTAGTATGCACTGTCTACTGATTTTTAACATTTATTTAAAAAAAACGACCGCACAAGCTGGTGATATGAACAGAAAAAATAAATACTGTCTAATAATGTTTTTAATAAATTTGTTTTTTAAGAAAAAATACCGCACAAGCTGGTGATTTGAACAGAAAAATAAATATCAGCTGTCAAGGCTCCTCCTACCCCTGCACAGCTAAGTATTGAAGCCAGCCATATACACAAACACCCACTATATACATATATAACAAGCATGACATAACCAAATCAGCCCTGCTTGCATAATATTACATGTGAATTTCAGTGAAAAGCAGTTATGACAATATGCGATAAGATCCATTGATATGAATGGCTCGAGCTAACGCACTAGCAGCTCGCGCATCTCCGCAAGCTCCGGCTGAATAAAGCTCACCTCGGTTATATCTCTCCCCGGTTGTGATTTACTCCATGAGTTACGATGTTAAAGCGTAGTGTCAGTTCGGTTTCGTCCTATTTTAGGGGTTCTGGACTGGTTTAGTATGAAAAAACGGGGAAGAGGTAGAGAGGGTGAGTGTAGACAGGGCAAACACTAAAGAGAATAGCCCGTTTTTTCCGCCCCTGCCAGGAAATGACATCACGCCAGTCATTTGTGGGGTTAAAATTATGAGAAGAGGATTTTTAATAATTTTTACTATATTAAATAAATATTCAGCTATTTAATTATTTGTATTTTTCTTAAAAAAATTGCATCTACGGCGTTAGATATATGGTTTGGTGAGGCGGGCCTTGTGTTAGTGGTGGTGGGTGGAGGGGCTGGTAACTCAATCTTCTCACAAACATGTTCTGGACACGGTTTAAGTACACTTTATCCTTTTGAAATTGTTTATTGGTGAAATTAACCCAATTTTGTCATTTTTAATGCAACCGTGTTCAATAAGCAACGCAGTACCAAGCATTTATCACAGGCTTTTTCGTATGTACACAATGAAAAAAATAACAAATTACATTATCATTAAAATAAAGAGGAACTCAGCTTATTTTGCCTCTGTATAAAAAGAAAATATATTTATAAAATGCTACTGTGATTTTTTTTTTTTTTTACAACTTTTGCCCATTTGAAGCCTTTGTATAGAGTGGTCACAGCCAGAGAACTTTGTGAGGATTGGTGATGCCATTGTTTGAGGTGATGTATTCAGCAATACAAAAACATCATAAACTCAACCAAAATTCATCTAAAGTAACAGTCAAAGCGACACATTTCAAATCCATCTCAGTAGTTATAAATTGCTTCATGAGTAACATCATTCCAGTGCGTCATATGTACCTAAAGAGATGGCTAAAACCTTTATTTTTCACACCCACACACACACACATACACACACACACATATGCACACAACTAGGAGATATAATTATTGCTGAAGCATTTCTGACAGTACATAATACTTTATCACATCTTGAGTCGTGATAGGAAAGATTTGGTAGGAGAAAAGTCTTGCATAAATTAGAGTCCTGAGAGTTGCGGGTAAAAAATAAGCATTTAAAGGTTGTACGCCTGTCGGATGTTGAGCGTGTCTTTCATCATCAGGTCTCGGAGTCTCCACAATGCATCGGCCATTGTGGTGTGAGCGCCCTTGCTTTTCAGCCAGTGAGTAGGGAGACGGCTCTCCTGCTCCCTGGTGAGCCGACAGTCTTTTCTTTGTGCTGAAGGAATGATAATCAGAAAGAATCATTCAAAGATGTGTTTGGCTGTAACATCACAGAACATACTTACAAAAGATTTACAGCCAAATTAAGTCTAACAGTCAAAGAAAATCATTTAAATTACTGAATTATGAATGGTTTTGGTGCCAGACACCAATATTATAGAGGGAAAATGCTACAAAAGTTTGGTATAGGGAAAAGTATTTAACAATGACAATTCTTTTACAAAGCAAAATATATAATACCAAAAAAAAAAAAAAAATCGAAATAAAACAAGTCTTGAATTTCTATGCAAATTTTTACCCTTAAGGCTCTGGTCCCACTTGCTAATGGTGGAGGATTCAGCACTGAGGCCCTCAATGTACTTCAGATAAGCCTCTGAATGCAGAAGACGCTGGGGTTTTGGAGGTGGGGCGACAAACATAGGCGGGGTTGGATGCTGCTGGCCCGGTTGAACTTGACCTGGATATGGTGGTGGAGCTTGTTGCCCTGGCCCATATCCACCCATCTGAGAGGACAAAGAGAGAAGTAAAGACAGAGATTACAAACTGCATCTGCTTTAGTGTCACTAGTGAAAGCTGCATGAATATGTTCTTCACCTGCATGCCATAATGGTTTCCAGGACCAGGACTTCCAGCCATGCCATTCATTCCTGGGCCCATCACACCTTAGAAGGAAACAGTGTTTAATATAGAAATGCTGTATGATTCCACACAAGTTTACATTTTAACATCAATTAATGAACAAGGTTGCAAATAATGTGCACTGATTGATTATATTGTAAATTAGTAATATATAAATTAATATTGTTTTTATTAGTTACATTTTCCCCAAACAAATGGTGTTTGCATAAAACAAAGATTCAGAGAGTCAGTCAGTGGAGAAATAGAGGTGACAAATCTTGTGTAAAAATTAAATTAAGAAAATGTGAGGTGAGACATTGAGAAAAAAACATTAGCATGTTAGTGGTGTTGTGTGAATATTCCCACCTTATGAATTGGATATAACTAAAATTAGATCATGCAGAAATACAGATATTATATAGTGATACAAAGCATTTGAAATGATGTACAAAAAATCAGCTCCGTTTCAAAACCAAATAAGCTGTCTTGCTGTCTAGGCAGCTCACTAGTTTTTGGAACAAAGCCATGAGTTCAAACCAAGGAAAACCCAGATTTCCAATTTTTTCTATTTGGATGGGAGCTGGTCAGAGGATCTTCAGGTGGGATTTCTGACTAATCGGGGTGCTTCTTACCCGGATGGGGCATACCAGGGTACCCGGCCATGCCTGGTAGAAGGAAGTGCTGGGAAGGCAGCTGGGGCACCCCCATGGGATGAGGTGGTGTGCCACCCATGCCCATCATGCCCTCAGAAGGACCCTGCATAGGCATGTAGGGTGGGCCATAATTTCCCATCATGCCTTGGGTGAGGAGGAGATAGCACAAAAAGATCCATGCATTGATGACATGCAACCAACTAAAAAAATCATGCAACTACAAAATAATCATATCAATGTGTGAAGCTTTACAAGTGTGAATATTTGAATGTGGTTAATTCAGGCATGTAAAAAGAGTTCTACATGTTTACTGGTTAAGTAAAAAGGTTGTCATGCAAAAAGAAAAAAAGAATGTGGCAATACTCAAAAACACAAGACCAGGCAAAAAAATGCAAGTTTGCATACAAACAAAAGACTTTTATAAAATTAAGTGAATCAGCACTAAAGGGGCACATTGTTGGTATGGGCAAGATCTGATTGACGAGTTGAGGTATTAGATGGTTCAAATGGATGAGAATTGTTGGAGGGTGCCCGGACGCTGCATCTGTCTCTTTCAGCAAGGGTGGGGGAGATTTGGCGTTACCTGGCACAGGTGGCATGGCCTGGTTTAGCATCCCCAAAGCGCTTGGGGGAGGTACCACCCCCATCATTGTGCCGACTGGGGTACCTGCTCTTGGGGAAGCCGCCTGCTGCTGCTGTTGATGTTGCTGCTGAAGGACCCTCTCCCGTTCCTGCTGCTCTACCAGTTTAGCTGCCCGTTCTGGAAAAACATGAATTACAGATTCTTCGGTATGTGTAATGTTGTGCATAAGAGAAACAGTTGCCACATAGATATAGTCAGCAAAGCATCACGCATTGTGTATGGTTTAGTATATAAGAACACAAAAACATCCTAAGTTACCATAGCTACTCATTCATTTATATGGGGAAAATGAAATGCTGCTGGCTATTTTTAAGAAAGAAAAATAATAATATTTAAAATCTGCAAAGAAATATCCAGACTGTAATATAACAACAGACTAGAGCAACCTCTCAAAAACTGTTGAGGACGTACCTTCATATTCCACCTTCTTAGAAGCTTCCAGGTTCCTCCATTCTGTGCCCACCAGTCGGCTCAGCTCTCCAAAGGAGAAATCAGGGTGACGGGCCTTTATAATAGACCTAACTTCACTGCTAAACAAGATGTAGCCACTCATGTTGATCTTACGCTTGGCTCCTTCCTTTTTGGACATACCCTTTATCTTTGGCGTGGACTGTGCATAGCAAACATAGTAAAATACCTTGGTTAATGCAATTTGGTAAAAACATTTACATAACTGGAAAATGGTTAATATCATCAAACTGGACTGCAATGGCTAATTTCTAGGGAGTATGGAGTACCTGTGGTGGTGTATAAGGCATATCCATGTCACTTGTTGTGGATGCCTGACTGGGTGGCATTGAGGGCGTCGCTGCTGCTTCATCGTCATCTTCATCCAGGTCATCCATATCGTCATCCAGATCCTCCATGTCTGCAAACTTAGCCTCTAGCTCCTCAATCTTCTTATCCAGCAGGGGCGATGGCACCTTCTGAGGCACGATGGGTTTCCTGAAAATGAATTTAAAGCAACAGTTAGTGGCTAAACCCAATTAATGATTTTAACCAACAGCAAAAAGACATACTAAAGAACTCTTGAATAACCTTTTAATATTCTATAACGTGTGATACTTCCCACTAAAAGAAAGGTAGAAGAGTAAAATGCACCTAAAGTAGAAGATCTCATCATCAACCACTTTGGCTGAGAGGGAGAAGCGTTTAAGTGCTTTAAACTTTTTCATCTGCTTTTCACTCTCAATGTAGCGACTCTCAAACAGGAGCACATCTTCCTCTGGACACTCAGTTGGCCTGCAGGACAGGAAGTCCTTAAAAGAAGAGACCACACATTTCCCTGAGAAAAAAAGACAAAGATTTAAAACTTGGTCTATAGTGAGTTTTTCAAATAGATCATTTTCAGAGAAAAGGTAGGGAACCGAAGAAGGGAACAGAGGAATTAAAATTAAAATGTTCAAGCATTTAATCAGCTGTATAAATCCTGTGTGGGCAAGCACAGTCTTATAAGTTTAAACATGATAAATTTGCTACTGGAACTGCTATAATTTATTTCCCTTGGCTGCTTTTTGTTCTTTTCTCGAGTCAAGCAATCCCACACTGCTTCAATTATGCGTTTAGAGTTCTGAGGTGGCTAGTCTTACACTATAAAATCACTGAAGACATCCACAAGAAGTAGGTCTTAATTGTATTTCCAGTGTCTTTGTGAAATGAAAAGTCTCTCAGTATGATAATGATCCCAAAGGCACCAGCATGTGACAAGAATGGTTGGCAAAATTTCTTCATCACAGCTTGAACACCCAGTTTGGTGGGCTATGGGTTGCGGACGTACAGCAATCTGATATAAAACTGGGATTTCATTACAATTACAATGAATTGATTCACTCGGTGCCCATACCCAAGATGCAGGTCATAGGACAGGTCTCCTCCAGGTTGCTGAGGAACACTTCACGTTTGTAGAACATCTTTGTTGGCTCATGTTCTGTTTCCTCAGGGTGGATGAAGATGGGTCCAAAAAAGAATGCTGCTCCATCCCGCAGCCACATCTTCTCGATCCTGTCCATGTCAACCATAACAACTCAGTCTATTTCTGTAAACTTATATTACTGTCAAAGCTTTCTAGTTATTGAGTACTTTCATAAGTTATTTGCCAGTTACCTGCCAACTCGTGGTCGCACCAGCCCATGGGAACGTATGTAGACACAGTCTCCCACTTTAAGCCACATGTCATTGTAGTGGAGCTGTTCAAAGTACTGGTAACCTGGCTCCCCATTGGCCACTTCAACTGGAACATCTTCTCGCTCCTGTGGAGAGAAGTTGTTCAAAAAAAATGTTACAGGCTAAATTAAAATTAAGTAAGAACTGTACTCAAAATCAATATTTCATACCTTCTCGACGAAGCCACCACTCTCTCCATCAGGAAGATCAGCCACTTTGTCTTTTGCACTGACAAACATGGAGGCAACTCTGACTACAGGTAAAGGAACCTCCCGAGAGACTAGTTTGACAGAGTTAGGCGGCATTGACCATATCTTGATCTTCTTAAAGGTTTTGGTCCTGGCAGTGTAGCGTGATTCACAGACATAGACGTCTTCAGGTTTAAAGCCTTCTGGTTGCAACTTAAAATACTCCTAAAAAAATCCCACATTCAAGAGACTTAAATGCAACATATTTCAAGAGCTTGTGAGCCTCATGTGGCTGTATTTTGTGAATCTCTTGGTCATATAAACTTATTAATTAATCTATCTAAAAAATTATGAATGTGCCTCATTTTACTCACCTTTACAAATAACACAACACATTTCCCCAAGATCTTGCTGAAAGGCACACGGCTGTAATAGTCGCTCTTGAATACCTCCTTTTCCAGGAACTTACGAGTGGCCAGATGAAAAGTTTCTCCTGGACGATAAAACCAACATCCATACATCCACTGCTCACCTGCAGAAAACAAACACATCCAGTTGTTAATATATGAGTTTGACAGCAAGTTTCGACACAAGTTGACAGCAAATGGAAATGATACCTCAGTAAAACAAACAAAAAAAAAAAGCAAGATAATCAGCAAGGAGCAGCAATAAAGAAAAAGTGAGGATGTGCACACCAGCTTCATCCTTCCAGAGTTTCTCAATGCAGACAATGTGGGGCTGCAAATTCGCTTCTGAAGGCTGAACATATACACAGTCTCCTACGCTGTAGGTGTTGTTCTCAAAACTGCAGTCCTGACTGTATGAGCTTTGAGGACCTGACGGCCACTGGCTTCCTCCAGGACCCTCTACTTTGTCCTCTTCTGGAAGAGCTAAAAATCATAAAAGCAAAGTACACATTAGTACACTTCTATATTAGAGAGTCATTTTAGCAGCAAGACTTTAAAGGGTATCCTAAGGTGTTACATGCATAACTTTAAAAATGCTAGAAGCGATTTTGGAAACCTTTTTTGTCTTCCTCCCGTTTCAGCCGGTCTTCCTCAATTTCTTGGGGCAGTTTCTCTCGCTTCTCTTGGTCTATGTCTGCATGCAGATGTTTGGATGTGTAGCTCAGTGCTGGGGTAAGCAAGATTTCACCATTCTTGCATAGCTCGTCACGGATCTTCACAAAGAAATACTGCAACTCCACAGAATCTTCAAAGATCTCAGAATCGGTCCTGAAAACACAATTCTCAGATGACCATTTCTAAAGTTCTATTCATGTGGACTCTATCATCAAATTTCACTCTGTTAGATGTGAATGGAGCTTAAAGGAATGATCGATGAAGATTTTCTCATTATGTACTCATTCTCATGTCCTTCCAAACACGTATATATTTTTTCCATGGATCACGAACAGAGTAATTTTGCTGAATGTCTAGGCAACTGTTTTCCACATAATGAAATTTTAAAAAATTTATGAAAAAGCACCAAAAAAACATCTCATAAAGAGGGTCCAATATGATGTTTGAGAAAGATATGTCAGAAAGGAAGATTTTTACCAAACACAAAGCTAGCTATCGCACAGCTTCAAAAACAAGTCATATGGAGCCTTTTATGATACTTCGATGGTGTTTTTAGTCATTTTTAAAGCCTAACCCCATTCCTGTTAATTTTATAGAAAGCGGCATATATTGAATTTCACAGAAAGAAAGACATTCATACAATTCCGTACTGAATGAATCAGGACAGAATTATTTCTTTAATGACAACAAGAAAAGCTGATTTTCACACTCTTCACTGCTTACCGGTTGAGACGTCTTGCTTTCTCCAGCACCTCAAACACATGCTCCTGGAACACGTCCAGTCTCCGGTAGCGCCCACGATCCACATTATTACGAATAATATCTAAAGTGAGGGGTGGGTCCTCCGGGTTAGCAGGGTCGATGGCGGGCACTTCCGCCAAAGAGTCACTATAGCAGCGGCCCTCATCATCCTGGTGCCCCATCATTGAAACGAAGAGGTTACGGATGAGCTCACGCACGAGAGAGGCAACCGACAAACCACCCAGTCCAACTTCATCTCCATCCTCTTCATCCTCAATCCGTCGACGAGCTTCTAGAAAGGCTCGATGGAGCAGCAGCGCATCACGGTATATTAGAGACTCAGGCTCATTGTAGGTGCAGGCGTTGTTAAACATAAGGATGAAATCTTCTGCCAGTGAGTCGACGTCTTGGTAGCGCCCCTGTACCATGTAGCTGCGTATACGCTCCATGTCAATGGGACGCTTAATGGCAGCATAATAGTCAGGAAGCTCAGAACGTGATGGCAGACGCAGGAAAACGGTGCTGAGACGTCGGCCACGATTGTCTGTGAAATTGCGCACGGCTTCGTAGAGATCAGTAAGCTTCTGCTGGAGTGGTGTGGTCTGGGTACGAGCCTTTTTAGGGGAGGCTGCAACTCCACTACGGCCTAAAAAAAAAAGAAAAGAAAAGAAGAGGCATTTAGTAAAAAATTAGTTAAATCTAAAATTTGTGTCTCCATTAGTATATTTGTATTAATATTTGCAATTTTTGCCAAAAAAAAAACATACGAAGCTTGAGTTTGGGAGAGCCAACGTCATCTTCCTCTGGGGGAGGGCCAAGCTCTTTTTGTTTATCCTTAACAATCTTCTCCAAGATATTTGCATCATTATAAACCTGTGTGTAAAAACAAAACATGCAATGACAAACAAACTTTAAATTATTAGATATATTAGATTTTAGGACTATATTTGGGTTTGAACCAACATGAGTAAATAATGACACAAAATTCTTTTTTGGATTAACTCTTCCTTTAACACCTCCGTAAGTCTCATTCTTATCACAGACGTACTTGCACAAGAATGAGCCCTTAATGTTGTTATGCCATACAAAAACGATTGAAGTAGTTATGATTTTTTAAAAAGTTTTTAAAGAAGTCTCTTCTGCTCACCAATGCTGCATTTATTTGATCAAAAATACAGTAAAAACAGTAATATTGTGAAATATTATTAGAATTTCAAATAACTGTTTCCTATATTTTAAAATATAATTTATTCCTGTGATGGCAAAGCTGAATTTTCAGCATCATTACACCAGTCTTAAGTGTCACATGATCCTTCAGAAATTAATCTAATATGCTGATTTGCTGCTCAAGAAACATTTCTTATTATCATTGTTGAAATAAGTTATGCTGCTGAAAATTTTTGTGGAAACTGTGATACACTTTGTTCAGATTTCTCTGATGAACAAAGTTCAAAAGAACAGCATTGTGAAAAGTGCTACACAAATAAATGTGAATTTAATTTATTTGAAATAGTTTTTTGTAACACTAAAAATGTCTTTACTGTCACTTTTGATCAACTGAATGCATTCTTGTTGTATTAAAGTATTAATTTCTTCCTTGAAAAAAATTGTACTGACCCCTAACTTTTGATCGGTAGTGTATTTTAACTGAAAACCATTCAGTTTGTGTAAAGTCATAATGCCCACCTGAGATCCCTCCTCATTATAGTGGCGGGCATTGCGAAACATAAGCTTCATGTCATCCATAAGTGCATCCTCATTATTATAACGCTCGGTGCGGATATTGTTCTCAATGGTACGCAGGTCCATTGGATCTTGGATGATCTGGTAGTAGTCTGGGTAGTCCTTCTTAGAGGGCTTCACCATGAAGAGTTCACAGAGGCGCCGTCCAGTGCCTGGCTCACGTGCCTCGGTCACTGCAGAATACAGAGTCTTCATTCGGTTTTTCTTGGTGTTCTTCTTGTGGCTGTTAGGACCAGATTATGGCAGCAAAAAGAAAAGAATGTTAAAAGGTCATACTGATTGCAAGTCATATTGATGAAAATAATGCAAGTGATGTCATATAATAATAAAAAAAATAAATACATTAAAAAAAATTACCTTTTCCTTTTACTACTTCCTACATCAGAATTTGCAGTAGAGACATCTCCTTCATCATCATCTCGATTCTCTCTTTTCTTTTGCTAGAACACAAATTCAACCCAAAGAATTAATCCTTATTTTCTCATTCCTCAGTTTGCGCATTAGGATATGGAACAGAACTTTAGTTCTCAAAGCAGACTGACCTGAATTATTTGCTGTAACCTCTGAGCACGTTTGTATATGGTAGAGTTGGGCATGTTGTAGCGTTTAGCATTCTCAAACATTAGAGTAAGGTCAGCCTCAATCTGCTCGACTCCATCATAATCTCCATTCTTCATTTTATCCCTATAAGAAATGTAAAACATGGAAAGAGTGTGTAAACATGACTTTTTTAATCTTTAAGATTCAAATAAACAGATATATCATGTGTATTATCCACACCTGATCTGTTGTAGGGAGATGGGGTTTTTGATCTGATGGTAGTAGTCTGGGTATTCCCTTCTCACGGGCAGTTGGAGGAATGGTTCAGCAAGAAGCTGCCCCTGAACGCTTCGTGCTCCTCGCACTGACTGATACAACTGGAGGATTGGGTCACTTGCACTCAGACCACAATCAGCCTCCGTTTCTCCAGTGTCAAAACGCACAGTGCCTGAGACAGAGTATAAGAACAGACAAAGGTACTTCAAAGAACAATCTTTCAAGATATATTCAGTTGTGGACCTTGCCTATATATTTTTGCATAAGTAGAGTTGACAGGTTGTCTCAAATAGATTGCTATGAAGTAATCTTAAAAAACAGACTTCAAAGGGAAAATACGGATACGTACCTGTGAGAATGGAGTCTTCATCACTTTCAGATCCAGCCTGAAGAGCCATAGTGATGGCAGACAGGCGGTCACCCTGAGCAGACCTCCGGTTTCTAGAAAAAACACATACAAAATGTGTGACAGACTAAAACATGACTCTACAAAGCAACCAGTTTACAAAAATAGGACATACCTGATACGGAGGCTGGATTTAGTGGGTTCAGCCTGTTCAATCTCGGTCTTTCTCTGGGAAAATACCTTCTTAATTGTGTTTGCATCCTTTAGAAAGATAAAAATGAGTTTGTTATATAAAAATGAGCTCAATAAATGTGATGGATAGACAACAAGGGTACACAAGAACACAAACCTTGAAAACTTGTGATCCTGGCTCATTGTAGGTTTTGGCATTTTTCGTCAAAAGATCAATGTCCTTGGCCATGGCACTGATGGATTTGTAGTGTCCCGCCTACAACAGAATGCAACATTACTATTATAAAGATGCCAAGATGTTATAATAATTATAATACAAATACTCTAATTTTTACTGCATATTATTATTACTTATTACATACAATTATGACAGATATATTACATCAACAGCCACTGACAGTAATGTCACGGTTGAAATTTTTATAACATCTCCAAATATGCACCACTGCACATTTCTATTGCTATAGCGCACTAGTATGCTTTCAAAGCCTCACATACCTGTATCCTCTGAGCCACAGTGCGCAGATCTATTGGTTCTTTTATTACAGCATAGTAGTCTGGATAATGCTGGAAAGGAAGGAATGGGCAAAAGAAGAAATTAATTAATGAAAGTAAACTACATTTGACACCAAAGTGGAACTTAAGTCAGTTTTGATTAAAGTTAAAAACTAGTCTGGCATGATTATCCACACTAAGTGAGTGCACAAACTTACCAATTTGGAGGGAAGTTTTTGGAAGAGCTCACTAACAAGCCTCCCTGAGGAATCGGTGCATGACACAATGGCCTCCAAGAGCTGCTCCAGTATGGCTTTTAGATAGCTTGGTGGTCTCTGTTGAGCAAAGATGTATAGGGGGGAAATAAATGATATCAGTCTAGATGTGCACAGAAATAAAACTACTAAACATCCACAAAAAGGAAAAATCTGTCAATTTTCTTTACCTCCTCCTCCATGGAAGAACTTGGGTTCTCCACATCTTCCCCTTCCTCATCATCATCGGCATCCTCTCCTTCTCCTTCCTGTAGCAGTTCATTCTTGGTGGACAGGAAGACATTCAAAAGTCTACAGGCAGCTCTGTACTCTGCACTGTCAGCCTGTTGTAAGAGAACCACAGGTACGTTATCAGTTAACGGTGGCTGTGATGCTAAACAGTTTTACACGAGGAACGCATTCATGGCTAATCAGCAGTCTAAAACAGTGGACAGACTGCGCTGATTCATGTTTCAGAAACTTCAATGTTAAATGTACTTAAATGTGTAAATTCAAACGCACCTGATAGTAAGCTTTGGCATTATTAATAAGCAGATGAAAGTCAGCTGAGAACTGCTCTACATCCTGGTATTCTTCTGCCCTGAGCTTCTGCTGTATCTTCATCATGTCAATGGGCTGGCTTACTACTTCGTAATAGTCAGGCTGATTCCTAAAACAAGAAAAAGAGGAAGAGAGGTTGAGGCGCAAGTTAGTGTCTATTAGATGCATTAAACTCAGTACAGTTTATTTCTTCACATTGTGAAATTCATTTTAAAAACAATTAAACAGAATGAACACCTTCACAAAATGACTTTTTTTGCAAGTACTGTTTTGTAAGATGGATGAGTTGGGCCAGTGTTATTTTAATATCAATGAGATACTATTATGTTTTTTTGTTTTTTAATATTTTAAAATTAGTTTTTATTTTTATATTTTCTGTTTTCATTTTAATTTTAAAGTTTTAGCAATTTAATTTTGTGTTTTTGTCATACTTTATTAACGTTTTTAGTATCTTTATATAGTTTTTTAAATTTTTACTTCAGTTTAAGTTCTTTTAGTACATCAAGTTAAACTAAAGGAAAATGAGAAATATATTAAAAAAACATTTTATTTCAGTTAAATTCAAGAAAATTATCCCATGATTTACTCACACTCAAGCAATCCTAGGTGTATCTTCTTTCAGACGAACACAATCGGAGATATATTTAAAAATATCCTGGCTCTTCCAAGCTTTATAATTGTAGTGAATGGGGGCTGAGATTTTAAAGCCCAAAAAATTACTAAGGTGAGTAAATCATGGGATAATTTTCATTTTTGGGAGAACTATCCCTTTAACATATATTTTATTTCAAGTTACAAACATACTTTTTTCGGTTTTTTGTTGACTATAATAACACTGAAGGGGATCAGACAGTGAAGTAAAAGCAGCTATCAACTGCCAGCATGCAGTTTTATGACTTTACCCCAATTACAAAAAATGTACGTGTGTCCAGACATTTGACTGGCAGAGTACATTCAAAGACAATGAATATACTTGTACCTCCTCTTTGGTGCACGAACAAAGAGCTCACAGATCTGTCTGCCTTGGTCGTCTTTGTAATCTCTGACAGTGTTGTACAATTCATGGCACACAGCAATCTAAAAACAAGACAAAGTCAAAGTCAAAAAACTGATAAGATCAGTGTTGTGATCTAAACTGTGTGCCAAAGCAAATAGTTTGAATATACTAAACCCCATGTACTCACTTGATCAACAGAAGGAGCAGCGGAAGAAGCTCTCCTCCTCTTCCATCCACTGACTGGGGTGGATGAGGTGGCATCATCAATGTCTCCTCCGCTGGCACTGCTGGAGGGAGAGGTGGCTCGTCTTCTCTTGGAGCCCATTGAAACGGTACCTGTTGATGACCCAAACATCATTTTAGACACAGGGCTTCCACCACTTGACACTAATGAATATTCATCCCTGATGGAGATCTTCAAAAAATCATTTTATGGAGATGATTTCCATGTGTATGTCAGTCAGCAATCCTTAGTATCTATACATTTACATGGTTATACTTTTTAGTGAACAAATGTCACCAGTAAGACCAAAAACGTGGTCTTGATTTTAAAGATGGTATTATATGCCACTACATTACTAACATAATTAACTGTAGATTTTGTAGCTCACCATTAATCATTTTCCCGTACAAAATGTTGTTTACAATGTCTATACGAGCTACTAGTCATAAACAAACTACAGTTGACCTGCTTAAGGGAGGACAAAGGAAGGTATGGGTATTAATTCATCACCCATATATGCATTCTTTCATATCAGCTTTAAGCCAGCCTATAACGGAAGCTATTATGCTTTGAACTATATACATCTACAGTGTTGTGTGGAATAGCATACTTAGCCGCGTGCTAATCTTCCGGTAAACAATCCCTAAACGCCAACAGCCAATCGACGCTCCGTGTTTCAGTCAAACAAAAGAGCGGTCTCGCGGTGTGCTCTCGTACTCACTCACTTCTCAGAAAAGCGCACTTCTGTTTCTTATATTAGTCTTGCGGAGGTTAATAAATGTATTCGGGAACAAAAGGCTTTAGGAATACACTGACATACCCGTATTAAAATCGCGACTTTATTGGCGCAGTTAGGAATTATCCTTCAGTAGCAACAGAGCGGCAACTGTTAGCCAGCGAGTAGGATAGCTAACAAAGTCCCGCCTCCTTCGTCATACGAAACCGGAAGTGATTTAAAGAAGCCCCTCCTCACTTCCGAAAATGTGGAATATTTTAAATATTGAATATTCTTTTCTACTCTCTAAAATGAAAACAAGATAAAAGAGATAAAATGAGCATCTGCAACAGATATGTTTTATTTTCTATTATTCTTTTATCCAGAATGTATTCTTTTTTATTTACTATTTTTTTTCCAAAATTACAACGTAATCAAACTTAGCATACATAGCCAGTGCTTATCTATTTTAAAGACGAATACAGTTAATTAAAGATGACCAAACAGTAAAGAAAAATCTATTAAGAATAACGAATATATAATAAATAATAATGAAGAAAAATAATACTTTGACAGTATAAAATAAATATATATATGACTATTTACAGAAAAGCAAAACTAAACAAAAAAGCTAGAGGCTTTCTATTTAAATAAAAATAATTTAAAAGTATCATTTTTAATTAATTAATTACTTAAAAAAATACAAGTAAAAATAAAAAAGTGGAAAAAG
Organism: Mylopharyngodon piceus; assembly: GCA_039654765.1. Taxonomy (NCBI): domain Eukaryota; kingdom Metazoa; phylum Chordata; class Actinopteri; order Cypriniformes; family Xenocyprididae; genus Mylopharyngodon; species Mylopharyngodon piceus. Next base: position 20,749,052 of record CM077460.1, on the reverse strand, counting down.
ATAACACAAATGTACGTAGCCTACTTCAAACGATTTTTGGGGGGATATATTTATTTATTTGTTTAATGTACTGAATGTAATTTGTTAAGGTCATGTCATTTGCCATTGTGGTCTAACAGGCGTTTTCATCCTCATCTACTTATAAAACTTAGGCTAATCGCTTATTTAAATCTATAGGCTTCTGCGAATGGCACTCGGGAATAGTATCATAGTGTCCTGATTGTATCATTATATTGTCAAATGAAAGACGCCTCCTCCAGTCGCTATTTGACGTCAGGGTAGATCCCGCAACTATTGCATCGAAAGAGAATTGCGGATAGATAAAGAGGCAGAAGAGGAACATCCGTCCATAGGAGCAGACGATCAGGTACTGCATTTATTTTAAGTTTTCCTCGAAGTCAGCGGTTGATGTGTCTGAACTGATTTAAATGTAGTAGCAATCTTCTGCAGTGCCACAAGCTTTCATGCATGATGTGGGCAATGCAGTGCTGCATTAGGAGTCTATGTAAGGTATCGTCGATTTAAAAGAGAAAATGCTTCTTTTTTTCAGTCAGTTCATGTTGTTTGCTTGTCTGTTCCTAGAAGATTATTAGTGCAGGTGGCAACAGACTCCTGCATGCGCATATGCGCAGTGTCTGAATACACACACACTTATACACATACACGAACAATATGCATCCATTGGCATAGTACATTGCTTGTTCAATGACTCGAGATGCGGAGCACTTTGAGACAGTGGTAAGGGTTTTTGTGAATTGCACGTTTTCAGTTTTTCAGTGGAACTGCTGTTCTCCTAAGGCTATAGTCGATTTTTACCCTTGTTTTGTTGTGTATTCATTTGATAAAAGTAATGTACATACTGATGCGGTTAGCATGGTTCTGAATGACTATCATATTCATACACATGGTTTATATAATAGCATGGAATTACCATGATACACGTTCAAACACCATGGGATTAACTGAAAAATTTGTTGTACTTTAACTGTAAGATGTTGAAAGCATAAAAGTTATGATATATGCATAAGTATGATATATATTTAGTATATGTATGAGTTCTATGGGTTGCTGAATCTGCTCACTTGTTTATTTTGTCTGGTTTGCATCTGTGACCTGGCAATTTCTATGAACGGGGTACAAAATAGGGCTGCTGTTATTTGTTTTTTTTAAACAAATGGTCAGTGAAAGAAGGTGCGTAACCTTTTAAATATATATATTTTTGATAAGTTCCAGAATTACAACAATCAAACTTAACATCCACGTAGCCAGTGATTATCTGTTTTTAAGGTGTTTAAAACTGACAAATATGACTAAAGATAGATATAAAAGTGTAGTAATGGAGAAAATTCTATTATGAATTAATAAATTATATAAGAGATACATGATAAATAATGATGAAAAGTATAATGTTACAATATAAAATAAAAATATACAAAAAAATACAAAGATTATAAATAAAAACATACAATTTAGGGAATTTTAATAAAAAATAAATAATTTAAAAGTGTAATTTTTATATACTATAATCAATGAATTACTTTAGAAGACTCTTTAGGAAAACTCTTAACAAGATAGTAGGTAACCTTCACAAATATTGATTTGATAATTTTTTCTTACAATAAGCTGGGCATAGCTGAGCCCAATTTGTGTAAAAACTGAGAAGATTATTTTGTTAAATTTTAGCAGAACAGGGTTTGCACTGAAAATCTGGGATCAGTTCAATAGATTGTCAAAATTAATGTTTGCAATTTTTACAGAAAAAATACTGTAAAAATGCTACAGTAAAAAACATGGTTAACAAGTTTACCATATACAGTAAAACTAAATGGTTTAACATCACATTAAATATAATTTTACTGTAAAATACTGTCAAATTGATAGTTTTTGCAAGTAAATTACCACAGTAAAAAAAAAAACAGTAAAAGGACATTCCCAGTAAGGACACAGTAAGAAGTCCCTGCATTACAGATCACATATAATAATTTTTTTATGAATAATTTTGTTTCTTTTTATTTTTGTTAATGTACATTGTGTTTTGTGATACATTTTATGTTATTTAGTTATTGTTTATTGGAATATTTTAATGTTGTGTGTGTTACCTTAATGGTGTTTTGTGTTTGTGTGTATGACCTTGTGCATTGTCTTTATACGGGTATTAGCCATGTTTTATGAAAAGCCGTTTATGATGAACTCTGATGATTCATCATGTTCTATTGTGCCACCTGGATTATTGTGGTGGTTATCGGTACATTTTAAGGTAGATTTTGGTAGTTAAAGTAGGAATATTAACATTATATCAGGCCTATAAGTTGTAAAAGTTGTAAAATATACAGACATCCTGTAAAACTGTAAACATTGTCTCAATCTAAAGACGAGATAGTCAAAAAAGTCAAAGTCAAAAAAACTGACAAGATCTGGGAATTTCTGGCAACAACATTTGCCATGATTTTTACTATAAATTTAAGGGTGTGTATATATATATATATATATATATATATATATAATATTTTTTTTTTTTTTTTTTTTAAAGTGTATGAGTTTAATTGTTGAACAGAATAAGAAAACAAGGGGATATTCTAGGTTTTTTAAATAAAAAATAAGTTAGGTTATCAATCACTATTAGGTCACGCAAATAAATAAATAAATTAATAATAAAGTGCATCACACTTATGGAATGCACCAACTGCTTAGATTAGCAGTAGTCCTGCGGTGTGATGGTGTACTGTGTCATGTAATTCATCCTTGTTGGAAATATCAATAAGTGTGTGTCAGTAGTGGCTCCTCAGAGGAGCGTAACAGTGATGTAAATCACATTGATCCATTTAGACCCATTAATAGTTTCATGTAAAGGAAGTTCTTGAGGACTTAAGGTAGGACTTGTGGAATTAAAGTGAATAGGTTAGTTTTAAACAAATCTGTTCCATGCCAAAAAAAAAAAAAAAAAAAAAAAGTTTTGGTGAATATTTGAATATGGATTAATTTATTTCATTTACGTTTTAATCATCTTGGTAACAGAGTCACTAGAGTTTGCCTCTAAAAAATTCATCTCAAAATCTATAAATAGCAAAATTGGTCACACACTGTAAAAAATTATTTTCATGATTTATCACAACATTTTTTCTTTTGTCAAATCAAATGTGGTTCAGATAACATAATATTTTGAGTTTCTGTTGATTAAACCAATCGCCTTCATTGTATTAACTCAAATTTTTAATTTCAGTGAGCTCAAAACTTTAAGGCAACCAGGTAAATTACTTTTTTAAGTTAAACCAACAATTCTTATTTGCAGTGTGGCTTACAGATGACAATGTGCTCAAGCAGTCACTGCAAACACTTAATAAAATGCCTTATTATGCAACCACAACTATTGGTTTTGCCCATCTTCCCCTGCATTGAGACAAGTAACAGGTACCATGTGATGACTCCATTCACACATTTAGGTGTCAGTGGCAGTGTGATGTTGTAATGCACACCTGAACAATGCCACACTATTGCAGTAAGATATAATAATAGCCATGGAACCAAAAACAATACATCCAGGTTTTTTTGAACACATTGTTTTCTCTGTTCTGTGTCTATGTTTAATTTTCTATTGAACTGATACATTTTCTTTTTCATTGACTTATTCAGTGACTTCTACTTCTGTCTTTTTTTTTAGTTCCTGAGTGGAAATCAACTATACAATGCCTTTAGGAGAAGATGAAAATGGATGGAAAAAGAAGACAACTGATATCAAGGAAAATTACGATTTCAAGGAGGTCTTGGGGACGTGAGTGTTTAATAAATTATTTGCTTGATTTACCATTAAAAAGAGCTTATAGCTTTGTTTGATTAACCCTAGATGCAACTGGCTTTGCAATTGGCAATCGAGTCAATGTTATTTTGGCATTTTTAATATGCTATTATAGTGTTTATTAATATTTTGAATTAGCTTTTATTTTTATATTTTCGGTTTTAATATTAGTTTAATTTGTAGTAATTTTATGTACTTTTCATATCTTTTTTAGTTTTTTTTTAAAATAAGTTTAATTCATTTTTATTTCAGTTTTATGGGTTTAGTTCAGTTTTAGTTTTTATTTATTTCCAGTTAGTAATTTTAACTTAAACTTTTTCAGTTAGTTGCAAAGGTACGGAGCCCCTAAAGGGACATTATGGAAAAAATATGAGATGGGAGGAAAAAAATATACAGTGTGTCAATGCTTTTGCATTCTCTCGCAAATGTTTTGCGTTCCCCCGTGAAACTTCACAGAAATAAATGTTTTCCCCCCATCTCATTTTTTCCCACCACCATGTCTCCGTACCAAGGCAACAATTCTACTTTTGTTTATTTTAATATTTTATTTCAATTTTAATTCAATTAACAAAAATGTTTTTAATAGTTTTAGGTAATGATAATAATCCTGGTTTGATTAATTTTATAACTTCACTATTAGATCTAATAAAAGGACATCTTGATTAAACGAAAATCACATCTTTAAAGTTTTAGTGCTATATGGGAATCATTCCACCATCAGACCGCACCTGCAACTATGGTATCAACAAGTATTTCTATATCTAATCTTCTTCTGTAGCTCTTCTTCTGTAGAAGACTTCTACTTCATTTGTTTTAGTCAGTTGAGAATAGCAATATGTCATGTTGGCATTATGAAAACAATATTCAGAATATATTGGCACTGAGTGGCATCAGAAACAGAACTCATCCATTTTCTGTTGGAGCGGTTGCCTCTTTTTGTCACTTTGCCGGGTGTGATTAATGACACCTCAGTGTGGCACTCAGCAGGGCTTTCATTAGCCGCCAATATTGGGAATTTGTTAAATTTACATTCGCATTTATATTTCCTGGGTGCTTTCCTGCAAAAGCAACTACAAAAATTTCTGTTTGTTTTGAAGTCATGTAGTGAGAGACCTTGAAATGCTTCTATTATTAATCTGAAGTAAATCATAGTAGAGGACAAGAGAGCGTTCGTCGACCCTAAGTGCACTTTTATGTCTCAGATATATTTATACCTCAGAGTGCGTGGGAGTAGTGTGTACATTTACTGTCACATTTGGTGCATCTTGGGTGACGTGGCTGAGGACGAGAGCCAGAGAGAGGGATAAACAGATGGACAGACTGATCCGCCATGCCGGATCTTAGTGACATTCACGCAAGTTCTTTCACGAAGCACGTGAGAAGCAGGACGGCGAATACTGGGTGGGAAGCACATCGCCAACCTCAAAGGCACTGCTGAGGGGAAAGTCACTAGTGTAGAGCTAGCTGTGATGAATTCTCAGACACATACACAAGCATATAATATTCATCAGGGGGTTGTTATGAGTGTCTCTCCCCTCCTGCGGCCAGAATGACTGCTATTTCAGATGGCATAACATAATCATTTGGGCATGCTTACTTCAGCTTGAGTTCACATGGCCAGCCTCATGTTAAATCCCCTTGTTTGGAGCTGTGCATGCTACACAATCACCAGAGATACATTCTTAGCATCACTGTTGAGCAATTGTTATGGCCTATGTTGTACCAATATCTCAGTCCTTAAAGTCACCATGAAATTCTTATTTTTTATGGAATATTGCAGTATTTATTATAAATGATTTATCTGTGCACATCATTATTTTATTTTGGTAAATTCATGTACCCTCGTAATCTTTAATCAAAATAACCTAAAGGGACATGGTGATGAAAAAAAAAAATTGAAATGGGAGGAAAAAATATATTTCAATGCTTTTGCGTTCTCTCACAATGATATAGTTGGGTAATTATATTGTATATAATTTGTGGGCATCAGAGAGCCGCTATCAAAATGCGGGGTATTGAAGTCACTTTTGAATGTGCGCTTGCTTTTTACTTTCACTTTCCAATTCGCAATCATGCGATATGACGCTCAGGATCTGTTGTGCACCAAATCCTCCGACATTGTCCTGTCAGTCATCTCTCCTTACTATCTTCACGTGATAAGTGAAATACTGCAATGTAAACAACAATTGCAGCAAGCCTAACCATGTCTCTTTAGGGGCTCCGTAGAACGCGTCATTCATTTTCCAGGCCTTTCTGAATTCATCACACTCACATGTGATCACAGCAATAGTAAACCACAACCATCCAATCAATTCCCTATGGACAAGATCAAGTCACAAGATCACATTTTTTCTTGTTTGAGAAGCCGTTTTGCTGGCATATATGATAGGGTAGAAAAGACTATCGCAACTTTCGTTTCATGCTGACTGTCAGCATAAAGTTTGGACCACTTTGCACCTTATTCTGGCAAAGAAATACTTACTTCAATAGAAAGAGACCATCTTAACAACGTATAAAGAGGCCAACTGCAGTTATTTTTATATTTATGTGATGTTTAGGATTGGTTAAATCAGAAAACAGGTGTCCCTTGTAGCAAATTTCAGTGCACCTTCAGTTGATGGATCCCACTTTTCTATTTATGGAAGAGCTTTTCCAGCCACTTTAATTTCCCTTTTGACTTTTTTTTTTTTACTTTATTTATTTATTTATTTACAAATATCATTAATTGGCCGGTATGAATTGTAAACATTATACACTACCGTTCAAAAATTTGGGGCCAGTAAGATTTTTTTCTTGAAAGAAATCAATACTTTTTGTAAGTGAGGGTGCATTAATTTGTAACAGTAAATGATCAAAAGTAACAGTAAAGACATGTATAATGTATGATTTCTATTACATATAAAATGCTGTTCTATTCATCAAAGAATCCTGAAAAAATACACTGCCCGGCCAAAAAAAAAAGTCGCTGTTTGGATTTTAATAGGCAAATACTTAAGAATCTATGAATGGATCATTATTACAGTGATTGTTATGTTTCTAGCATGTTATATGTTTGGCAACGGTTCTTATAACCCTTAAAGATGGAGTGTGTAGCTTTTCATTTCTTAAACAACCATGTAGGAAGACACATCATGGCCATATTCCAGGATGACAATGTCAAGATTCACCAGGGTTAAAATTGTGAAAGAATGGTTCAGAGAGCATGAAGAATCATTTTCACACATGAATTGGCACCTCTGAGTCCAGACCTTAATTTCATTGAAAGTCTTTGGGATGTGCTGGAGTAGACTTTACAGAGTGCTCACCTCTTGCATTGTCAATACAAGATCTTGACCAAAAATTGATGCACCTCTTGATGGAAATAACATCACAACATTTATTTCCATCGAGACGTGCATCATTTTTTGGTCAAGATCTTGTATTGACAATGCAAGAGGGAAGCACTCTGTAAAGTCTCCTCCATCACAACCCAAAAACTTACACTGAGGTTAGGGTCAGTGCCAATTCATGTGTGAAAATGATTCTTCATGCTCCCTCCCAACCATTATTTCACAATTTGAGCCTGATGAATCTTGACATTGTCATCCTGGAATATGGCCATGATACATCTTAATACATGGTTGTTTAAGAAATGAAAAGCTACACACTCCATCTTTAAGGGTTAAAAGAACCGTTGCCAAACATATAACATGCTAGAAAAATAATAATCGCTGTAATAATGATCCATCCATAGACTCTTAAGTATTTGCCTATTAAAATCCAAACAGCGACTTTTTTTTTGGCCGGGCAGTGTATATTACATTTTCAACAAAAAATATTAAGCAATCTGTTTTCAACATAATAAATAATAATAATAATAAAAATAAATGTTTCTTGAGCTCCAAATCGGCATATTAGAATGATTTCTGAAGGATCATGTGACACTGAAGACTGGAGTAATGATGCTGAAAATTCAGCTTTGACACATGAATAAATTACATTTTAAAAGATATTAAAATTGAAAACATTTTTTAAAATTGAAATAATATTTCAAAAAATTACTGTTCTTACTGTATTTTTGATCAAATAAATGCAGCCTTGATGAGCAAAAGTGACTTCTTTCAAAAAAACTTTTAGTTTATATTAATGATGTTGTGATGTGTCTGGTTTTTGGCCTACACTCTAAAAAATGTTGGGTTGTTTCAACCCATGTTTGGGTCAAATATGGACAAACCCAACCGTTGGTTTATATTTTTGAATTAAATTTTAAACCCAACGGTTGGGTTTGTCTAATTCAAACTAATTCAAGTCTTTTGTTTCTAACCATGATTATATGCAACTCAGGCATTATGTATAAATATGGTTATAAAATAGCCCATACAAAGTCATTTTTAATGTATTTCTGATGAAAAAAGTAGAAAACAAACAAGGCATTTTACTGCTCCTGAAGTCAAGCCTTGAGGTGATACACAGCTTCGACACTTCCAGTGCTGACAGCCTTAAGCAATGTGACATTGGTCGCTTCTAGTGTAGACACAGTGTTACATAAATAAGTGCATTGAATTTAATGTGACAATTTACGGTAGAATGATTTTACACAAATTCTTTTTATAAATGAAGTCTGTTGTATCTTGCAAACATGAATTGTTTCTTGCCAAACTGATAAAAACCTGTGCTCCCCGACTCCTGGAACTTCCTGTACATTATATTTATATATTTACACATTTGGCAGACAGTTTTATCCAAGCCAGCCAATAAGTCTAGCTAGACGGTCAGTGAACATGTCTGTGGACATGCCACTTGTCAATTCTATGACTACAGCTGTATTAAATATTCTGCATTGGACTGGAGCAGTGCAGTTAGTGATACAATAGAACTATCAATGTCAATGAGCAATTTTAGTTTTGTGCTGAGAGCCACAGGGCCATGGTTGTTTTCTTTTGTCGGCAAACAACAAATTCTACAGAGAGCTGAATGAACTAAAGCGGACTGTGTAGTAGGCAAAATTGCTGCAGCTGGGACCTGTCTGCCCTATCAGCAGAAATAAACAGAGAGAGAGAGAGTGATAAATCATGGGAAAGTCCAAAACCTCAAGGAGACCTTCCTTGATGTATGCTGTACCAACAGAAATGCAGAAGCTGTATCTGTAAATGTTGTGGGAAATGTTACCAGGCTAATCTTTAGAAAGGTGGCTCAAAAGATTTCTGTCATTCTGTACTCTTAGACCACACAAAGTATGGTCATAAATCAAAAAGTGTTCTTTTGTCTGTTCTGCACAATTAATCTCACATTAATGCAACTATAGACAGAAAATGGAACGGTTTCTCTGCATAGGCAAATCTGTAACCCAGCTTTGTTTTCACAGCGTGATGCGGTTTTAACTAGTTTGCCAGTTAGGCGTTGTTCAGAGGATTTAACTGTATATGTTGACAGAAAGCCTCTTTTCTAAAGTAGATTATGGAATTGGTTTATCTGTGAATTCTTTGAGTGAAGTCAATTGATTTATTCTGGGGAAATTGTATCTGCTTTGGCTTATCTAACTGCGTACCTGGATTTTAATAGAGGACGATTAAAAACATGGTTTACAAATGGACACAAATATAATGTTAAAGAGAGTTTTTTAATTTTACCAAATTGTGTAGGATTTGCTACAGTATATTGAGACACTTTATCTAATGTGTTTGGCAGTAGCCATAAAAGAGATAACAGTTGTGCTAACATTATATTCAGTCTGCTTGTTTTCCATATTGTAATTTATACAGTTTATACAAATGTACATGTCTGTTAACATAATGAAGAACGGGTGGTACTTTGGAGACTTTGTTATGACATGTTATGAATAAGTTCTTAAGCCATTGCGCTAACTAATATATGCAAATAACAGTTTGTTTATGTTGTTTCTGTAAGAAGAACGTATGTTTTTGTAAGACAAGAGGTTAGTATTTCGGTTTGTGTTTCAGTGTTTTTTCAGAGTTTAGTTGTTGCCCTTTGAAAACAGGGAACAAAATGAGTATGGTTTATCTTTCAAAGCTTACAGAATTCAAACATGACTTTGACTTTACCGTTTTGTTTTCAGCTCAGCTGCTCACAGTGCTCATCTTATTTACAAAGTGGGCATAAGAGGTCAAAGGGGACTGGTTGCTATGGTGACAGGATGAGATATTTTATTTTTAGATGAAAGTTTATGTCACAGAAGGAGGATGAATGAAACTTCTAAGCTGTTTTTGTGTGGAAAGTCCCTTTGTTGGTGCCCAACCTTCCTAAACAAAATGAGAACGATGTTTTGAAAGGAGAATTTGTGTAGACTACACTTAGTTTACCAGGAAGCCAGTTTTATTTAGCAAGTTTCGTCAGGTTGGTATGATGTCAGAGTTTTTTTCAGTCAGTAGTAAAAGCCAAATCTATACGGCTTTCTAAGGGAATCTAAAATTACAAAAAAGCTCCCCAAACAACCTAGCCTTTTAAAAGACATCCATAAAAAAAGAAAACAGGACCACTCATGCTGCATTTTTGTTTAATTATTAATCACAGCTTGTTGCAGTGAGTCTGTGTGATTCTAAGTGGCAAGTTTTTTCCGTTTTCTTTTTGCTGAGGAAAAAAATAAATTAAGATAATTCAAAGAGTATTTAATAAATGTACTTTAATAAATTAAATTGGGAATTTATTGTGTAAGACGAAAGCATAATAGACAAAAAAAAAAAATTGAGTTGTTTCTGGGGTTGGAATAATAATGAGAGACGTTTGGTGTTCCGGCACTAAATCTTTGAATGACTGGATTATTGCTTTACAGACTATATCCCAGGGGTGCGTTTCCCAATAGCAGTGTTAGCCAACTTTGGTCACAGGCATCATTATCAACATATTTCAGCGAGTTGGTGTTTCCCGAAAGGAACGTTCGCAAACAACATCTCAAAGTTGTGTGGTTGGAACAGCTCTCGACTTGTGGTTAGAAGCATAGTTTCTTGTTTGCACGTTGACTTAATAAATCTTTATCTTGAGCAAAATAAGCAAGCTGACATTCAGTACAATATCTTCTATTTCAAATATATACAATGGCAAGAAAAAGTATGTGAACCACTTGCAGAATCTGTGAAAATGTGCAAAATTTTAACAAAATAAGAGAGATCATACAAAATGCATGTTATTTTTTATTTAGTACTGTCCTGAGTAAGATATTTTACATAAAAGATGTTTACATATAATCCATAAGACAAAAAAATAGCTGAATTTATTAAAATGACCCAGTTCAAAAGTTTGTGAACCACTGATTCTTAATACTGTGTGTGGTTAGCTGGATGATCTATGACTGTTTTTTTGTTGTGTGATGGTTGTTCATGAGTCTCTTGTTTATTCTGAGCAGTTAAACTGAGCTCTGTTCTTCAGAAAAAATCTCCAGGTCCCAAAAATTCTTCAGTTTTCCACCATCTTTTGCATATTTGAACCCTTTACAACAGTGACCGATTTTGAGGTCCATCTTTTCACATGGAGGACAACTGAGGGACTCAAACACAACTATTACAAAATGTTCAAACATTCACTGATGCTTCAGAAGGAAACACGATGCATTAAGAGTCGGGGGGTGAAAACTTTTGAACAGGATGAAGAGGTCCAAATTTTTCTTATTTCGCTTGAATATCATTTTTTTTTTCATTTAGTACTGCCCTTCGGAAGCAACAGAAAATACTTGCATGTTTCCCGGAAGACAAATTAAATGCAATTTACCTTGATCTTTAAATTCCAAATGTTTTCACCCCCCATCTATTAATGCATCATGTTTTTTTCTGGAGCATCAGTGAATGTTTGAACCTTTTTTAAAAGTTGTGTTTGAGTCCCTCAGTTGTCCTCAGTGTGAAAAGACGGATCTCAAATCATTCAGTCACTGCTGTAAAGGGTTCAAATATGCAAAAAATGCTGGAAAACTGAAGAATCTGCAGGACCTGGAGATTTTTTCTGAAGAACAGAGCTCCGTTTAACTGCTCAGGACAAACAGGGGACTCATGAACAACCATCACAAAACAAAAAAAAACAGTCGTAGATCATCCACTAATCTAAAAGCATATATATTTTGGTCCAGTTAACAAATTCTTGTAGACTACAGAAAGATAATCTTAAGTTCTTATTAATTAAATTAGTTATATTCTATAGTTAATAAAGCAATAAATGTAAGTTATCGTATTATTCTATTGATGGGTGATCAATAAACGACTGTAAATCAAACAAGGCCATGTTTACTAATGTTAACCACAGACAGTACGATACCATGCATTACACTGCAACACTGCTGAAAACAAGGCCGCTTTGCCACCAGCACAAACTACAGAGGCTTTTTTTTCCCCAATGTCTCGGGATGGGTATTTTAGATCCCGGACGAGCCCCCATAAATGTTACGACCCCGAGATGGACTAGGGCTGCAGGGGTATGACATTTAAATTGATATTAGAAACCATGCCACTAGGACATAACAATAATGCATCAACAAAAATATTTTTAAATACTGTTTTCCTTAGGATTTCAGAAAAGTGTGCTCATGATACATAATGACTGGGTCCACACATTCAGAAAATGCCCTTGGATTTAATTTTTTTATTGTTCTTCATTATACATCTTTCACACATATTTTTGAAAGTTTTAAATAAATATTAGTTAAAATGTATTATCTTTGGTTAATCTAATTGCCAGTAAGAGTCCCTCATTGTTTTACCATATTTAAACATTGTATGTAGTGTAAACAGTGTAATGTAAACATTAAAACCCTTATCAATATGAATGTTTGTAATTTTCCTTTCAGTGTTAATGTTTTCATTAAAGAAACACTTTACACCATGAGCATTTTTTTTAAATCTATTTTAGTGCACAGAGCTGCTGTTGGGAAATTATTGGCCTTGTAACATATGTAAGGCATTGCTTTAGCTACATGTCTCTGCGAAACAATTTTCTTATTTACAGACCCAAACACCCACACTGGCTGTCTTGTATCATTTCCTAATCTCCATTCTCTCTCCCATCTTCCTCCTCCTTTACCCACAGGAAGCCATGGGAGGCCTTAATTACACCATGTCTCACGGCAACAGCACAGTTCTCACTCTCTTCGTTTCCTCTCGCACACTCTCTCTTTCTTTTCTTTTTTCTTTCTTCCCGACCTCCTTTTTGTGCCCCCCCCCTCCACTTAAGGCACTTTGATAACTCTGTGATACGAGTCCAGTAGAAAGTTTGTTGACAGCTGCAGCGCTGTATGAGCTGCTCTCTCTCAATAAACAACCCTGCTGTGACCATGACTCACTAGTGTGGCTTCCAGGTCATTGGAGTCTTCCATTTTATTTTTATTATCTCAACAACAAAATATCATAACGTCATTTTAATTGAAATCATTCTCTTATAGGGTCATGCAATAAGACAGGCACGCATGCAAAAATAATTTTAAAAATAGGGGAGAGTGGGGTAAGATGAGCCAGTGGGTAAGTTGACCCACCCCCTGTATTTTGGCAACTGTAGCCTACTGTAAAATCAGAAAATTGCACACGATGCATAATGACCGGGCTCACTCATTCAGACAAATTTTACTTTCATTCCCAAAATGCATGTCAATTTGTTGTCTTTTTTTAAAAAAAAATATATATTTTACACATATTTTGAAAGAGTTTTAAATGAATATTTGGTAATATTTTAATATTTTTGGTTAATAATAATGCTTTCAAGTCGAGTCTCTCAGCACCGTTGTACCATATTTAAACATTTTATGTAATGCAAACAGTGTAATGTAATGTAAACACTGACGTGTAAAACCATGGTTGCCAGGGCATCGTTATGCGGTTGCTAGGGTGATCTAGGTGGTTTCTCTGGTGTTCTAGTTTTAGTTAATTCTTATACTTTTAAAGAGGACCTATGCTTTTTTATATTTTCAGCTTTCTTCAGTGTGTAATATTGCTGTTTGAGCATGAAAAAGGTCTGCACAGTTACAAAGCTGAAAGCCACTCCAAAGGGAGTTATTCTCTATATCAGTAAGCACTGTTTCTGAACTCCCTGAAATGCTTTGATTGTAGTCTTAAGTTTACTTTCGAGAATGACGTCATCCATTTAAATAAATCCCACCCAAGGCATACGCAAAAAAAAAGGGGCCAAACCTGGTTGAGTTGTGTTAGTAGTGTGTTGAAACTCACGGTTATGGTAAGGGGCGAGACTTTTCCGGAACACGCTCAAAGCGGTTGACCAACCACAACACCAGCCGACTAATCAGAGCACCAATCAGAGCACACTGCTCTTTCCAGAAAGAGGAACTGGGAGACAGGAACTAAAAAGTGTTACAAAAACATGTTCTTTGAACATTCAAGCATGGAAACCTATTCTAGTAGACTCCAAAAACAAAATCAAGACTTTGAAAAAGGGCATAATATGGCACTGTGCTGCAAAACTTCCATGTACTTATTTGTATTCATATTTAGAAGATGTCATTTTTTAATTATTTGAGACATATCTAAAAATATGAATCAAATGTTTGAAATCATAATTAACATTTAACAGCTATATGAAATTTAGCATTGGACGTGAGGAAGTGGAAGTTTCCTCTACTGTCATTTATTCTCTGACTTGTTTATTTCTCTTTTCCTTAGTGGCAAATTGTGTTTAATTGCTCCCTCTGTGATTAAGAAGGCAGTTTAGGGAGTGTGTGTTTGGGACAGCTAGATTATACATGACAGTGCTTGTTTTAACACACATGCTTTGTGTTTAAGGAAGAGAATGAGATTTAATGTGTTTTGTCTGCTTCTAAGTGTAAAAACCTAAAAGGATGCTTGAAATGGGACAAAAACATATCCAGATGCCTAAACACATGGAAACATTCCTTGGATGATTAAACAGATTGTGCTGTTTGTCTTTTTCTGGCACAATCTGCGTCTCTCTGGAGAGTGCAGACTTACAGCACACTGTTTCATCTTTCCCCACCTGACGAGTCTGACCTGATAAAATATCAGCTGTTCACAATATTTCTGTTGCACAAACAACACACAAAGAAAAAAAAAAACACTCCGGAAAAAGATGTCAGCGCTGTTTACGTCCCTTTTGTGACTGTTGAACAACAGCCAGGGTTGAGTTACTGCTGAAGGATAAAAATCACCTTTTTTCTGCTTTTTCCATCAGTGATTTAGAAAAACATATGTGTCTTAACTTTTAGAGCTCAGTTACACTAGGCTTACCATTCAAAAGTTAGCATCAGTCATTTTTTTCTTTACATTTTTTTAAAGAAATAAATACTTTTATTCGGCAAGGTTGCATTCAATTGATCAAAAGTGACTGTAAAGACATTTATAATGTTACAAAAGATTTCTTTTTCAATACATTTAATCAAAGAATCCTAAAAAACTGTTTTACGGTTTCCACAAACTATTTTCAACAAGCAAATCAGTATATTAGAATGATTTCTGAAGGATCACATAACACTGAAGACTGGAGTAATGATGCTGAAAATTCAGCTTTGCATCAAAGGAATAAATTTAAAAATATTAAAAATAAAATAGAAAACAGTTATTTTAAATTGAAATAATTTATCACAAATCACAATATTACTGTTTTTACTGTATTTTTGATCAAATAAATGCTTATCAAGCTTATAAAACAAATACTTGGTGAGCATAAGTGGCTTCTTTCAGAAACATTTTAAAAATTTTACTGAACCCAAACTTTTGAATGGTAGCTTATGTATTTTTTATGCCATTTTGTTTCTCAGTTTTTATTCCTGTTTTTATTCCTAACTTTACAAAAATCTAGAGTTCTGGCAAACCCCAGATTTATATCGTATATTGGTGGCAAACTTAGCACTTATAATAACTGCAGGGTTTTTTTTGTTTGGGTTTTTTTTTTACAATAAATATTTACAATTCTTAAAAA
The DNA here is from genome assembly GCA_039654765.1 of Mylopharyngodon piceus. Taxonomy (NCBI): domain Eukaryota; kingdom Metazoa; phylum Chordata; class Actinopteri; order Cypriniformes; family Xenocyprididae; genus Mylopharyngodon; species Mylopharyngodon piceus. The sequence continues at coordinate 20,733,400 of CM077460.1, read as the reverse complement.
TGTGTATGTATAATTCATATAATTGATATTTACAATTACCATTATTAAAAGTATATATATTTTTTAAAATACTTGAATTTGATTATGGTTATTGGCTGATGCTGTTCATCTTGAAATGGCCAAATATTGGTTGGTTAATCAGCCTAAGCTGCGTTTATCAAAAGCATGGTAAGCCTAAGTAGATCATAGAGACCACTGGTGCATTTATTTATGGGAAATGCAGCCCTGGCCGATATATTGGTTTTTCTACTCTCTGTACTCTCAAGTCAAAGTATAAAAACTTAAGGGTCCAATGGGGAAAGTTAAATGTCTAACAGCACTAACTCCGTCTTTCCTTTTCTCCAGGGGGGCGTTCTCTGAGGTATTCCTAGCTGAGGAGAAGAAGACTCAGCGACTTGTGGCCATTAAATGCATCCCTAAGAAAGCACTGGAGGGAAAGGAGAACAGCATTGAGAATGAGATTGCTGTGTTACACAGGTCAGAACTGACTCTCTCATGAACTAAGGCAAAACCATCTTAGCCTTAGACTGGTTTAAGCTGTTAATTTTTTTTTATACGGGAGGACTGGGCATTGACACAAATTTCATGATTCGATTCGATTCACAAGCTTGCTATTCAATTCGATTCAATTTGATTCGATATTGATTAATTGGGGCCTATCAGGTACAGTACAGGGCAAAAAGAAAATCTCTCAACTAATGCTGTAAACTCTACAACATTCTACACATCACTATAATATTAATAATATTAAAGGTAACAATTAGCTGATTTGTAGGCTATACTTACATTTAAATTACACATAAGGAAGTTTTTATAATAATAACAAAGTTATAATAATACATTTTTATTGACAATTATGTTTCAACTTGTTTTTTTTTTAAATATAAACATTTAAATGGTGGCTAACATAAAAACATGATGGATTTATTCAAACATACATTAAATATTGAAGAACAGGTAAAGAAATACTATGAATATGCAATATAGTATATATATTTACCAAAATATGGTTGAAACACTGATTGAGCGTTTACACGGATTTCGGTAAGTTGTACTGTATCTTTCAACAGCTTCTGATGTTCATTCATGTGCTGTAACTAGCAATAAAGCGGAATTGATTATCAGTTCACCACTTCGCTTGAAATGTAGGCGCTACATTAAAAAGCACCAATACGGTATTTATTGTTTGAATTTCGGAATAAAATTGACAAAATTTGAAAGCTGAGACGTTGTTTCATATCAAAAGTAACAAAGCACAAAGCTTATTGTGATTTATTAGATGGGAGGCGCGCTACAAAGTTTTGTATATTCATCAACTGAAAACAGCATTGACTGAAAGATCAATTCTTGGGATTTAAAGGGATAATTCACCCAAAAATGAAAATTCTGTCATCATTTACTCACCCTCAAGTTGTTTCAAACCTGTATGAATTTCTTTCTTCTGTTGAACACAAAAGAAGATATTCTGAAGAATGTTGGTAACCAAACAGTTGATGGGCCCCACTGACTTAAATAGTATTTTTTTTTTCCATACTGTGGAAGTCAATGGGGTCCATCACCTGTTTGGTTACCAACATTCTTCAAAATATCTTCTTTTGTGTTCAACAGAAGAAAGAAATTCATACAAGTTTGGAACACTTCGAGGGTGATTAAATGATGACAGAATTTAAATTTTGGGGTGAATTTTGGGTGAACTATCCCTTTAAGAATCAATATTTTAATTGATTCTCATTTTGAATTCAAAATGAGAATAAATTAAAATCGAGAAATCAGTAGTTTTTTACCCAGCCCTATGGGATATATTTATCATATGAAGAAAGCCAAAAGGAGGAAACCTGTAGTCTGTAGCATACCTTTACAATTTGGGGCCAATAACAGATGACAGCACTGTTTGAGAGCAAGCGAAACCATGTCATGATTTGTCTGGAGATATAGGACGAATGCTGCCGAGAGCTTGACTCTTTGTGAGGTAGTGTTAAGTATAAGTGGCAGTCAAGATGCTGAAAGGTCTCTTCCTTTTCCTCTTAAGAGCCAGATTGCTCTTTGAGAGAAGAAAAGCTCTTGTAAACGCTATATGTGCCATAAAAATGTGCTATAGCTTTAGAAATTGTAGAAGTGTGCACCGGAAATGTCAAGAGTACTGGAGATAGTCCTATTTTTAGTGTCTCTGTTGCCAGGGAAACAGCACACACAGAGGCTGAGATGGTATGGAGGTTCCCCGGCAGCAGTATTGTGAAGGAGAGGGATCAAAGAGGAGGAATACGAATAGAATTAAAAGAGAGAGAGAGAATTCCACCATTGGTGTGAAAAACTGTAATCAAACGGAAGTGTAAGTCAAATGGGGATGGAGCAGAATATTATAAATGTCTGATTAGAGTATGGTCGGTGTAGCTTCATAAAAGAAACTTGCAAAAGTGCAATAAAAATAGGGGAGACGGAAGGAAAGCCATCATGAATAGAGCATAAACAGATCTTTAGAGCAATAAATAATCGGAGTGTCTATTTACATTAAAGGGTTAGTTCACCCAAAAATGAAAATTCTGTCATTAATTACTCACCCTCTTGTCGTTCCAAACCTGTAAGACTTTCGTTCATCTTCAGAACACAAATGAAGATATTTTTGATGAAATCCAAGGTTTTTTTTTTTTTATCCCCCATAGAAAGCAACGTAATTACCATCATTCAAGGTCCAGAAAGGTATTAAAGACATTGTTAAAATAGTCAGTGTGACTACAGTGGTTCAAACTTAATGTTATGAAGCGATGAGAATACTTTTTGTGTAAAAACAAAACAAAACAAAACAAAAAACGACTTTATTCAACAATTTCTTCTCTCCCCTGTCAGACTCGTACACAGTTGACGCTCACATGAACAGCATCGGCCAATACTGAGTTGGCGTTCTGACGTAGAACCTGGAAGTGCTGCAACGAAAATAGCGTAGGAGAATGACAGGGGAGAGATGAATTTGTTAAATAAAGTCATTATTTTTGTTTTGTTTTGGCGCACCAGAAATATTCTTGTCACTTCATAACATTAGGGTTGAACCACTGTAGTCACATTGACTATTTTAATGATGTTTTTACTACTTTTCTTGACCTTGAATGTGGTGATTTCATTGCTTTCTATTGAGGATAAAAAAACCTCTTGGATTTCATCAAAAATATCTTAATTTGTGTTCCGAATATGAAAAAAGGTCTTATGGGTTTGGAACGACATGAGGATGCGTAATTAATTACATAAATTTCATTTTTGGGTGAACTAACCCTTTAAGTGCAAATAGCCCATCTTGTTGGTAGAGGCTATTTACACTAACTTCACCCACTGACGTCTGGTCGGGCCAGACAAAATTATGGAAAATGCTGGATTGTCAACAGTATAGCAACAGTGTAGGGGTAAGGCGTGTGGCAGAAAGTTTTGACGCAAAACAACCCGAGTTCGAATCCGCCTTTTGCTGAACTCGCTCAACTCCCTTTTCCCATCACATATCCAATCGGAAAGACATTTATTTTCAATAAAAATTAAGAAAATATTTGAAAAGTGGAAATTAAGGGTCTAGCGTGTGTGTAATAAAGTGTTTAACGGTTAAGGTTAAGGTTAGGGGTAGGTGTAGGTGTAGGGAGGGCTTAATTGTCCCAATAAGGTGGCATCCATTTAATAATTTTAATAAATATAATCATTTACACTGTATGTTATTATTGCATACCGTTTAATGTACATCAACACTGAGGAGCACAGAGTATCTGCCACTATTTAATAGCAAGTATAAATAGCATCTAACTACTATTTACACCTATTGCAAAGAAAATACTGCTATTTTTACAAAGTGTAAATAGAATCTATCGCTATTTTCACTTAGTGTAAATAGCAGCTGTCGCTATTTATACTTAGTGTAAATACACTGTAAAAGGAATTGATGGTTTAACTTAAAAAAGTAAGTTACCTGGTTGCCTTAAAATTTTCATGTTCATGTAAATTAACAATCTGAGTTAATAGAATGAAGGCGATTGGTTTAATCAACAGAAACTCTAAATATTGTTATCTGAACCAAATTCAATCTAAGTTGATTTGACAAAAGAAAAAATGTGATAAATCATGAAAATAATTTTTTTACAGTGTAGCATCTATCGCTAAGAAAATATGCTATTTTCACTTAGTGTAAATAGAATCTAGTTGCTATTTACACTTAGTCTAAATAGCATTTATTGCTATGCACTTAGTGTAAATAGCATCTATTGCTATTCGCACTTTTAGGATCTTTTTAGGATAATTGTAGGATCTTCAGCCATTTTACTGTCTGTTAATTGCTGTCTTTTTTTTCTTTTCAGAATAAAACATGAGAATATTGTTTCACTGGAAGACATCTTCGAAAGTCAGTCACATTTGTATCTGGTCATGCAGCTGTGAGTTTATAATCTCCCCACTCAAGATCACACCAACCATAGATACTGGCTGATATTTGTTTAGTTCGCAGTGTCTTGGATGCTTATGTCATTATAGTGGAGGTGCTAATTGTAGTTTGTTTGTGTGGGTCTTCACAGTGTATCAGGGGGAGAGCTTTTTGACAGGATTGTTGAAAAGGGCTTCTACACAGAGAGAGATGCCAGCAAACTCATTCGTCAGATTTTAGATGCGGTGAAGTATCTGCATGATATGGGCATTGTGCACAGAGACCTGAAGGTAATGCTTACATATTCTTTCCCCATAATCACACTCTGCCTTTCTAACCAGGCGTAATGTGACAAATTATTCAGCATGCAATACTTTTTCTGTCCTCGCTGGAAGCCAAATGCTGCCACAAAGGGACAAAATCACTGCCAATTAGAAAGTATTTAATGTTTAATTTTCAGCTGTGTGGAACAGAAGTTCAGACCAATGAGATTTTAACAGTAGGCAATGCTAATGCTAAACAGCATGACAGAAATAGGCTGTGTTCAGAATGGTATACTAGTGTATTTCTTACCTTTAGTGCATTATTTTACTAAATAGTATACCAAAACAGTACACATTATGCCAAAATAAACATTTTAAACTGTAATACGCCACATTGTTGTGTTCAGTTACAATCTCTTAAATAAAAACTTTTGTATTTTTAATATAGATTTCTTAAACTTTTGCCAGTCAGGAAAATATGACAATATGTACACTACCTTTCAAAAGCTTGGGGTCGGTAAGATTATTAATGCAGCTCACCAAGGCTGCGATTATTTGATCAAAAATACAGTAAAAACAGTAATATTGTGAAATATTATTACAATTTAAAATAATTGTTTTCTATTTTAATATATGTAACACTACTGCAGTATTCAGTGTCACATGATCCTTCAGAAATCATTATAATATGCTGATTTGGTTCTCAAGAAACATTTCTTACTATTATCAATATTGAAAACAGTTGTGCTGCTTAATATTTTAGTGAAAACCATGATACATTTTTTGCAATGTAGTTTTCAAACATATTGATTTTTCCATACATATCGATACTGAAATATCTGAAACGCTTCTAAAACTCATTTTCCGCAGAATAGATACATGATACCAGCTGCATTTTCTCACTCTCTTATCTCTCTGACAGCGAGTTGACACACAAACCCGCCTCCCCTCACTCACTTGTTTCAATTGCTCTGTATGAATATTGTTGGTGTTACAGGGCTTGAATTTCATTGTTTGCTTTGCGTGTATTGCGTATAATTTTACTCATTCCTGCAGCCAAAACTGCGCACACATAAAGCCGCCTCTCCGCTTATTGCGTATAAACAGTCAAATACACACAAAATAGGTCTTAAAGTGACAGCAGCCTAATGTACCTGCTGCCAAATTATGAGATAATATTAAAAATATCTATATCTGTAGTTTTTCCCCATGTTATCCATGTCAAAAATTGTGGCCAGTGAAAATAGTAACTTTGGAAAACCACTAGCCACAGTGGCTGGTGAGCAAAAAAGTTAATGTCAAGCCCTAAATAGAAAGTTTATATAGAATAGATATTAAATAGAATGTTTTGTAACATTATAAAAGTCTTTACTGTCACTTCCTTGCTGAATAAAAGTATTAATTTCTTTTTAAAAATGACTGACCCCAAACTTTTGAACAGTACTTTACATTGCACATTTAACATGGAAGATATATGATTCATCACTTGTCACATCTGATTAGGACACAGTGTTATGAAAAGAAGTTAACCAATGGCTGTGCATTAAATGTAGCAAGATATGACTTGGTTTAATGTGATTCAAGGGAAATTACGCTCAGCACAGATGAATTCATTCTCTTTCTGTGCAGCCAGAGAATCTGTTGTACTACAGTATGGATGAGGACTCCAATATCATGATCAGTGACTTTGGCCTGTCTAAGATCGAGGACTCAGGAAGTGTGATGTCAACTGCCTGTGGGACACCTGGATACGTTGGTATGAATGAGGGCTATTTTTTCTGTCCTTTTCAGTCTTATCTTACTATCTTTAGCAAGGTAATATGTCTGTTTTTAGAGGCTCTCAGTCACTTGAAATGCTGCACAGTCAAGTGTTAACATTTTTAAACAGCCTTTTTGATGCTGCCCTCTTTTTGTACAAAGCTCACAAGGAAAGTGAACGAAACAGACAAAAGGAACACTGAAAGCGTCTCTCTCTCCCTTTCTCTCTCGCTCTTTCATTCAGCTCCAGAGGTCTTGGCACAAAAACCATACAGTAAAGCTGTAGACTGTTGGTCCATAGGAGTGATTTCTTATATTCTGTAAGTATTTATTTGTTTTTTTGAGTGTTTGTTTATTCATTTATTTTTTTGTCAATTTTATAATTATTTATTGAATTTTATGTAATTTATTTAATTTGTATTTATTGTCAGTCCTCGTTTATTTATTTATTCCATTTTATAATCAGATATTTGTAATGAATCAACATATTTATTTATTCATTTATTTATGGTCAATTTTTTAAATTTACAAATATATTTATTTAATTATTAGTATCAATTGTCAGTCCTCATTTACTTATTTATTTATTCATTCATCTATGCCATTTTGTTGTCAGATATGTATAATCAATCAAACAAATCAATCAACAAGATTAATATTTTAGTCTAAATCAATATTTATTTCTTTATTTATTTATAGCCAAATAATAAGCGGGATAAATTACAGTCAGCTTTATTACAAAGCTTTGTCTTTTGCAGCTTATGTGGCTACCCTCCATTTTACGATGAAAATGATGCCAAGCTGTTCGAGCAGATTCTCAAAGCAGAGTATGAGTTTGACTCTCCGTACTGGGACGACATCTCTGACTCAGGTAGTTCTATGTAATTGTAATAATCCAGTACCTTGAGATGCTCTGATGTGAAAGAAAAGTTTAAATCCTGCACCTATAGAGCTCAACAGTAGGTTTTTAGAAGTAAAAATACCATTAGTGATGCAACAATGTTGAGTTGAGTTTGCTTTCATGCAATGTGACATGATGCAGCATCTACCAATAGAAGTGCAGACAGTGAGGCTAAAGTGAAGAAACTACTGCTGAGCTCTATTCTGGCCATTTTTATTTTCTTGATGCTTGAATATTGTTTGACAACATATTGTCGATCACATTCCATCCCAGCCAAGGATTTCATCAATCACTTGATGGAGAAAGATCCGTCTCGGAGATACACATGTGAGCTGGCTTTACAGCATCCATGGTAGGATTACCTAAAAATAAGTGTTCTGCATGTTTCGACTATATCGGTACTCTTTTCACCAAAATTGCTTTAGTAATCCACCCACATCTCTACTTTTGAAGGATTTCTGGAGACACAGCTCTTGATAGGAACATTCATGAGTCTGTCAGCGCTCAGATCAAAAAGAACTTTGCCAAAAGTAAATGGAAGGTGAGAATTCCACCACATCATCAATTTTTCACATTTTGCATTTCCAGCCCAACAGATCTGGGTGATGTTCTTCGAATTAGGCTTGCCAGGAATAACTTGCTATAAACCTGGGCTATTTTAGTGTAATATTTTATATATAGAATATATATTAGGGCTGGGCATTGACACAGTTTCATGATTTGATTTGATTCCGATTCACAAGCTTGCATTTTGATTCAGTTCAATTCGATATCGATTCATTTGGATATATATCAGGTATAGTACATGTCTGTTTTTCTAAAGGAAAAAAAATCTCTCAACTAATGCTGTAAATTATACAGGGAGCCCCATCAGTTGGTGCATTGCTATAATATTACAGGTTTGTATACAAACAGTTTTTATAATAATAATAATGTTAGAATTAGGGGTGGGCAAATCTGTGTAAATTAAACTTCACTGTGTAAATTAAATATAAATGTATTCTTATTAAAGTTACAAAAATGATTCATTCAAGAGCAGTGAGCTCTTTCTCTTTTGTTGTTTGATTAACTTTAATGACACAGACCTGCTGCTGTTATTAGGCTGCTGTCACTTTAAGACTGAATGCATGGATCCAATATACTGATACACATGCGTTTCCTTTTCAACTGTTTACATTCATTTAAGACTGTGTTTACTAGGATACTCACAAAGAAAGGCATTTTGACACATAAGTGTGTATATTTGATCGTTCAAGCCCAATTAGAAGGCAAAAAGAACTCAGTTCAGTACTCACACGCTTTATGAGCAGCAGCTTCGTGTGTGAGTCTCTCATACAGCGCTCAGAAACCATTTCTCAGACACCGTGCACATATAGTGAAATAGTTCTCTTTCGCTGCTTATTGCATTTCAACAGGTTAAAATCACTTGTTTTTAAACAGCAATGCTTAAAAGCGGGTGCAACTGATAAGCTTTTGTGACGCCGCAGGATGGCAAACTCACGTGAGTGCGTAACCGCAATAGATTCCAAAAGAGAGTCCAAAATCTCTACCGGCTGACAAATTTCTTCTAGTTAATTGTGTCTACCGGTTTATCACCCAGTTATAATAATAACTTTTTAATGACATAATGATGTTTCTACTCCAATTCGTTTTTTGAAATATAAACAATTATATGGTGGCTGTCATAAAAGCTTTCACGATGGATTTATTCAAACATATATTCCTATTAAATATTGAAGAACAGGTTAAGTAAAAATATTATTAAATGTAATATACTGCATATATTTAGCAACATGCTCCTCACTAGAGTTAATTTTTGTAGCTAACTATTAAGCTATGGACATTGAATGATTTTCCTGAGGTAAATGTAATGTTACGTGACATTGTTTACAAGCTGTTTTATTGACGTCTTTGAGATTGAAACACTGATTACATGAGAAATGATGCATTTTATAGGCTGCTACAAATCAAGTTTAGTGAAGTTTTGTCCTCATTAATCTCACAAATGTTCTAAGTTTGTAAACATATTTTAGAGGCACGTTATTGCTTGTTCTTGTCCTTGTAGCAAGCTTTCAACGCGACAGCAGTGGTTAGACACATGCGGAGACTGCAGCTGAGCACCAGCCTAGAGGGGCCAAGCCAAATCACCAGCACCAGCCCCTACCACAGACACCTGCTCCTCCCTGCCAAAGAGCTCGACCAGGAGGAGGAGGAAGAGGAGGAACAGGAGAGCAGTAAGTCTGAGATCATTCTTGAATGAAAGTCGGATACAATCTATCCTAAATAATGCAGGACTTATTGCATCCCAATTGTAGTACAGGGTTCCTGCGGGGCATTAAAAAGTTTTTGCTAGGCATTAAATTTTAAGACAAGGTCTTAAATCTGATCGAAAAATTCATGCTTTTAGACTGTGTAACACTTCACTGTGTTACATATGTCTTTTTTACATAGTACATCACACTGCGCGCTTCACCAGAGATGAGTCGGGGAGGGCGAGTCGTTTCGAGCAAAATGAAATGCTCATTTAACTCTCAATAGCTTGAAGATGACTGGTTTCGGAGATGGTTGGCACAACTAATGACAGCAATGAAGCCAAGCAATTTATGTTGCATGATATTTAATATAGGTACTATGGGAATGAAGGCGAATTACGAATTATTTCGATTTTTAGAATGTATTTTTAGAATACTTTTCCATTATCTGGTTAAAATTTACAACATTTAACAAACCCTCTGGTGCTGTTTGGCCATTTTTGACCGAAACATTTTACGTTTTGTTTTTTTAGAATTTTTTACTTCTTCGGAATGGTACGAAATTGGTAAAGGTTTTGGCACTTGCTATGTGAACACACATGAAAAAAAAATCATGGACATGATTTGAAAAGGTTAAATGGTCCTGAAAAAAATAGTCACACTTGTACTGTTCGTGGTCAAAAATGACCGCATTAGAAATGAATGGGAACTAGTGGAAACGTTTGGTACTGCACCCAATCAAAATCTTACTGAAAGCTCATTTTTTTGAGATATCAGCCTCAAATTTGGAGCACAACTTGTTTAGATTTATGGCTTTGATTTGCTCACAGTTTTAGAGTAAAATATGTTTTGGAAAATAATTTTATTGAAATTAAAAAAAAAAAAAATGGGTCATTTTTGACTGCCACGTGAGCAGCACCAGAAGGTTAATAGTTTTAATAGTTAACAATAACAAGACTTGGCTAAATGCAATTTTATATACCATAAGATTCTATTGCTAGTCATTTTCACATAACTTTTACGTTTAGGTTCACCCAGTGCGGACGGCCGTCGAGGCAGTGCCGACCGGGATAGTCTTAGAAGCTGTGCTTATTGCTGCCGACCGACCAGCAGGATCTGAAGCGGAACTCTGAGGAACCCAGTGGAACCCACACATGCACATCTACCGCTCCAGTCTGACCCGGAACACAGAGCTTTCCTGGTAACATGCACTAGTGCTGCTGGTGGGACATGAGAGGAGAGCGTGATTGTTCCAGACATTCAGACTTGGGTATATCATTGACAGATATGTAACTCCTCTATTTTAACCATTATTTAATTTTGTCTGATTAATATTTCTGTACCCCAACCAAAGACAAAAATGTGTTTAAGTTGTATATTTATCTAAGGTTTAATTTTTTTATTTATTTTTTTTTTTTTTAAGAAAACTTTCAGGTCTGTACCCTGTAGCAATTTGGACTTTCTTGGAAAGCCACTAGTTATACAATGTCTTAATAATTATTAATGTCTTAATAAGCCCCACTTGCTCAGGCTATAAAATCATGAGGAAACAAGATAAAGTCATATCATCATTGATACATTTTCATATGGATGCTTGTTTCCGCCACGGAATAAAAAAATACAAAAGGTATTGCAACTTTTTATCTCAAAATTTAAATTTTTTTTCTCACAATTGCAAGTTTACATCATAATTCTGGGGAAAAAACGTGCGCCATTGCAAGAAAAAAAGTCAGAATTGTGAGATATATATACTCGCAATTGCGAGTTCTAAAGTCTAATTCTGAAAAATTCTGAAAGTCAGCTCACAATTCTAACTTTTTTTCTCGCAATTGCGAGTTTACATCTCCCAATTTTGCAAGAAAAAAATTTGCGCAATTTTGAGAAAAAGTCAGAATTGTGAGAAAAAAGTCAGAATTGGGAGATATAAACTTGCAATTGTCTTGTGACTTCATTTCTTAGAACTGCAACTATTTCTCAGAATTGCGAGTTTATATTTCACAATTCGGACTTTATAACTTGCAAGTGCGAGTTTATATCTCACAATTGGGATATGTAAAGTCACAATTGCGAGAAAAAAAAGTCAGAATTGTGAGATAAAAAGTCACAGTTATGTTTTTTTATTTATTATTCAATGGCGGAAACAAGCTTCCATATTTTCATGGCTTAATTCCATCGTGGTTTTGATTTATAGTCTGTTTGGTAGAGATGTCCATGTCGTTGATTTTGTGATCTGGTTCAGACTGGCTCTGTAGTGCAAATTGGTGGTACAAAACTGTATATTGGAGTCAGAGCAGGAGTATTTCCAAGCTCAAATGGATATCACATGATGTCGTTGTGGGTATAAACCTTCATATGAAGCATGTGGACAGAACAGTGGTTAATCATGATGGGGTTAAAAGATTTGAGCCACAATACAGATGCTTTTTACAGATTTAATTTCCAGTTTTATACTTTATGGGGCAAAAGTAGTCTGTAGCTCTATTTCAAAACCTAGTGAGGATGCATCAGAAACACACTCTAGGTACAAAATTATGTTGCCTTTTAAGACACCTCATTTTGGACAAAAAAATCTTTGCGAAGAAGGCAAACTCATAATGCAGTGCAACAAATTCAATAAATATATTTTATTAAAAACCAAAAAGTATCAATAAAAATACCCATCTAACAGGGCAACAGGGCATTCTGGCAAGATTCTTTTAAAGTTATGATGAATTCTTAACGTTAACGTTAATAAAATGTTCATTTAAAGTTATCAGTCTTTAATAACATTATCAAAACATTAGCACAAAAATGTTATTTTATATGTCATTCATGGAACATTTTTCTGAAATATTTTAGTTAGACGTGAGTCTAATGTTTCCTAAACGTTACTACTTAATATTTTTTCAGATGGTTCAGAGAACATTCAAAAGTAACGTTCCCATAATACTTGCAAAATGATAAAATAGAGAAAACATTCCCTTAATGTTTTCTCTAACGTTCATATAACCAAGAATATACGTTTTTAAAAAGACTGAACGTTCTGAGAACATTCAAATTAACGTTTTCATAACTTAATTGGAATATTAGCAAAACATTCTTATATTTCTGTTAGATGGTACTGACTATTTTACCCAGTATTTGCGAAAACTATCTAGATTTATGGCCTGTTCACACCAAGGATGATAATGATAAAGATGGTTCTAAAAATCGCTCTAAATATAAAAGAATAGCTGAGTCCACGCCACAACTATAACAATAACGGCACAGAGAAACAATATCACTGGAATCATTTTCAGAATCATTTTTTCCAGCTGATGAATGATAAAAATAGCCAATCAGAATCCACAATGCTTTAAAGAGCTCGAGCATTTAAAGAGGCAGATGACAAAACTGCAGTGTGCGCTTAGAATAAACAGAACAATATTGTCCGCTGTGGACGCTAATATAGTTCATCATTAAAGATATGTTTATAGTTATTGTTTATGGTGTGAACAGGCCTTTATGCTTTTTAAAAAGTACTGCACTGTTAGCTTAGCAACATGCTGGCGTCAAACTTCAATCAACTGTGAGTTGTGTTTTGTATGCGCTTCACAGACTATTTGTTGCTTCAAATCAGTGACTTATGAGATTATATTTAAATTAGGATGCTGCCTTGGAAGGTTTTGGAACAGCTGTGGATTAACTACTCTTTTTCGTGACACTGATTAAGTTTGTAACCAAAATGATTTATCTGTCCATGATTATCAGTTTTTCACGGTGCATGTTGTGTGAGCTGATTGGTTAAGATTCTTTTGTTTGGGTCGCTGGCCATAATCTGCACTGTTCTCGTGGGCAGAAGACGTCTAATGTTTGCATGACCTCGTAAAAATATGTTTACAAGAGCGATGATCAAAATATAAAATATACATATTCATATCTTTTGCTAAATGCAAAACGAGACAGACTATTACTGTCATGTCATTGTGAAATCGGAGGGAACAAGATTTTGACACTTGACTTAATCTGTTTTTTCTTTGTGAAATATATACGTTTTTAAAAACAAAAATATTTAACATTATATGTCATATATTTCAAACTGGATTGAAACAAAAATAATGCTAGAACATTTATCATCTTGTTCATCAGTATATCATATACGTGCCAATTTGAGCACATGAGCCAACGATAATAAAAATAAATAAAAATAACAATGGCTCCCACTTTATATTAGGTGTCTTTCTTTAACTACTGTGTATTAACATTTAAATTAATAATTTTATACATACATGTTTTTACATTGTACTTATATTACAAAAAATACCTGCATGTAATTACAGCTGTAATTAATTTATGTAATTACATCTATTATTACACTGTTGACCCATCCCTTACACCTTAACCCACCCTTAAACCTACCCAATACCACCAAACTAACCATACCGCAAACCTGTCCTTAACCATACCCGTATCCCAACTCAATAGCAGCAAAAGTGTTTTGCAATACAATATGAGCACAATAAGTATATCGTACTTATTATTTGATGCAAGTACATAGTAGTTAAGGACACCTAATATAAAGTGTGACCGAACTGTATTTATTTTGCTAATGGACCCTAATATTAGAGACATGTTCCTCTTAAACCTCGGAACAGAACTGCTTAAAACCCAAGTGCTGTAAGTGATTTAATAAGTATAAAAATGCATCAGTCTAATGAGCAGTTCAGCAATCAGTTATAAGTAATTATGGTAATTATGCAAACTGCCTCAGAAGGGCTGATTAAATATCATTTAGAAGTCATCTATGAATTACTTTGGCTTTGAAAAGTACTAAAGAAAGCTACACCCTGGGTTTTTGGTAGATAATTCCTTCCTTGATCAATTATGACCTTTTTCTTTTAAATTATATTTTCACATGAAAGTTCAGGAAGTGTAGAGGAGACACAAATACAGTATGTGTATTATACATGAAGATGATGTATACATATATTGTATATCTTTTTTGTAAAAGCTACAAATGTATAGATGCAATGCATCATGTGTTATCGATGGAGTTACGAAGAGCCAATGATTTGTACCCTTAAAGATATACAGGTAGTAGCACGTTATGAATAAACACTCCTTGTCTATGCATTGTGTGTGTTCAGTAAAATCTTTGTGTACAATGCAAATAAAGTTCACATCAGAGTGCTATGCAAAGGCAGACTGTGGTTGGTACTTTCAGATAATACACTCAAACTGTATTACATGTCAAAATCTCTTTATTTAAAGACTATTATAAAATGTACAAAACATATTTACAAAAAACTATGTTGTGTTGTTAGCCAAAACATAGGCTACACGTGAGATCAAAATCATGTGCTTTATGATGTCAGCATCATATGAGTGGAAAAGCTCTTAAGCTAACCCTCATGTTGTGTTCCAGTCGTTTTAACCCAGAGAAGATTATCTTTTTCCTGAAAGGCTAGTTAAAGCTAGGGTAGGCTGTGTTTTTCATGAACTCTTTTTGTTATACTGGTTAAAACTCTCTTCACATCCTGATAGCAATCA
Organism: Mylopharyngodon piceus; assembly: GCA_039654765.1. Taxonomy (NCBI): domain Eukaryota; kingdom Metazoa; phylum Chordata; class Actinopteri; order Cypriniformes; family Xenocyprididae; genus Mylopharyngodon; species Mylopharyngodon piceus. Next base: position 20,718,331 of record CM077460.1, on the reverse strand, counting down.
ATAATAGAAGTGGTCTAAATAGATATATAAATGTACATATGTCTTCTGTGGAAGTCTCAGGACCAAAAAATGTTCGTCCAATCATTGCATTCGGACCGATGTCCTACCTGCCTGTCAATGCACCCTGCTCACGCAGACATCACATGTCATCAGCGCGATCCATGCAGACATGTAGACATGTAGAGTTGTAGACAGGCAGTCACCGAGTGCCACAAACAAACAGCAGCCGCCTTTTACAGTTCCTCCTGAACCAAAACAACAAGCTTATGCTGAGTTCACGCCATGTTGTAACTACCATAATTAAGTGATGGCAACCGTGACTTTCTACTCAGAGCTGTTCACATCCTTAGACTCGGATTTATGTGTTTTTTTATGGCAACACTATCAACGCCGAAATGAATATGCAGCAGTCAGGTGGTCAGTAAGAACTCTTTAAGTTGTTTACGTTAATTATTATTGTAATGTAAGGCTATATGGTTTGAGACATGAGGTAATTTAACACCGTCTCGTGACGCTTTGCAGACTCTGCTCTGGCTCTGTGCGCGTTCATCGAAGAGGCGTGGCTTTTTTGGAGGGCACTCTGAAGGGAGGATGTGATCTTATGCTTTCAAAGCTAGCTTGCTATTGCTTGCCTCTCTGATACTACCTACCCTAGCTTTAATGTTATAGCATTGGATTAAAACTTACTGACTTTACTCGGATAGGGTATAACAACTTTCCAAAATACTTTTGATATTTTTTTTACTTTTGGGTTTTTTTCCCACCTTGTTCCTGGTTAAAAATGACTGGCTTACAAAAATTATAAATCTCTCTTATAAATCTCTCGTTATGCTATGTTATTGCCAAATACTGGATTCGATCTTTTTATCAATTTGTTTTCTTCCACTTAGCACAGGTTTCTTTCTGGAACTGCTCAGATCAATGAGGCCTATGATCAATCAGTGTCAAAAAGAAATACAAAACCTGTGCAAATTGAAAGAAAACAAATTGACAAAAAGATTAAATCCCATATTTGGTGATAATATAGCATATTGAGATATTTACCAGTAACACCAAGTTAGGTAAAAGATTTTAAAAACAGTCACTTATAGTCACTTATACAAAATGTATAAATCAACAATGGCTTAATTGTAAAGAAATATGCATTATGCAGTGATATTGACCATAAATTTTTTTGCAATATGAATCCAATTTTGTGTAACCTTTTCATGTGCGATCAAATAGTAAGTCAAGAAAAAGAGATGTTAAAATTTGCAGTTGACAATACCAGTTAATTTGTTATGCTATGAATAGAAAATGAAGTCTAATGCATTTCACTATTGGATACAGTGTCCTGCTCTGGTTTTATACTGCCATTGTGTAAAATGTAGTAGAAGATCCATGTTATACCCTAATGTGCACATAAAAAACATGAATACCGTATTTGAACATACCAAATTATTTAAAACATATTTAAACAACAAAAGATATATGTGGAAAAAGTGGACAGGATTGCTGTCTGTTCACATTGCATTGTGTTGGTGGGCTTACATGACCCAAGATTTGTTAGGAACTCCATTAAAAAGCATAAAAGGATATAATAATTTCTATACTAAAACACTAGATACAGTTCCCCTATATTTGGAGTTATTCTGTTCTTACGAGTGCAAATGACAACCACTTAATCAGCAATTAAGGTGCAATACATGAAATCTTATAGACCATTATAAGTGCTTAACATTTTGTAACACTGACATATCATTAAAGGCCCGTTCACACCAAGAACAATAACTATAAAGATAACGATGAAGATAGTTCTAAAAATCGTTCTAAATATAAAAGAATAGTAGAGTCCACACCACTGATATGACGATAATGATACAGAGAAACGATATCGTTGGGATCACTTTCAGAACGATTTTGTCCAGCTGTTGATCGATAAAACACTGACAGCCAATCAGAATCCATTCTAATTTAACGGCTCGCGCATTTAAAATGGCAGACGAAATTGCAGAGAAGTTAATCGTCGAGGTCCAGAAAAAGCCAACACTATTTGACACGTCAAACTCCTTTTTCACTGATACTTTAAAGAAAATAGATATATAGAAAACAATCGGTCATACCCTCGGGATAAATGGTGAGAAGTATTAACGATGAGATCATTATGTCAGGCTAGCAAACAGAGAAACATAAAATTACCTCAGGTATCCAGCGCTAGTTTCGACATAATTGTATTGCTTCCTTTGAAGTTGCAGTGAAAAAGACTAGGTGTTGTTTTTATTCCACTACATTGACTTCCTCGGCTAAATTCACTGTTAGATTACATCGATTACACTAGCTATTCACTCGAAACATAGCATGCTGAGGACATCTGCTGGTTAAAGCGTGTAAATGCAACAAGAACAGCAAAAACATTCACCACATCGTTGGTGTGGACGCAAAGTTATCGTTATAGTTATCTTTATAGTTATCGTTCTTGGTGTGAACGGGCCTTCATTTTCAACTTTCTTGTCCTCAATATTGTTTTTTTTTGTTTGTTTTTGTTTTTTTCACATTCTTTGATTTCATTCAAAATCCAAACCCAAGCTATAACAAGAACTGTCAAATCAGCAGCTGGAGGAGCATTAACACTCATGTAGATCTATGATGTTGTAGGTGATGTGTGATTACAGCTCTTTCTCCACAGCATTTGCGATCGATGTCCTCTTCAGACTCTCCTTGACCCTAATGAACTCAGGTGCGCACTTTGACCTCTCTCTCTGCTCCTCGGCCTCTCGCTCAATCTTAGAAGAATTAAATAAATTCTAAATGAGGTGCTGGTGTACAGTAGGGGCCAAAAGTGATGTCCGGCCTAGGAAAATTGACATCTTCATCCTTTATTCAAATATTATTAAAATGTGTTAAAGAAGCATCTTGTGTAGTTGTGCTTGGAGTCAATTGGTGATAACGCAATGAAACATACCAAATTGTGCGGACATAATTTTTGGCTGTCATACAAAGAAATTATGAACAGGCAAAAACAAGAGAGAACCAACAAAATATTAATAACTGATAATGTATGCTTTTTCCTGTGAGCTTTGTTTTTCTATGCATTTTTTGCATAGTAAAATAAAACCTGTAGCTGTAGTTTGCCTTTTTTTGTCAAATAATTTTGTTTGATAAATACCTTAACCAAGTTTAGTATTTTGTTCTTACGTCATATTTAAAAAATAGAAAATATTTTCCTCATATTTTGATGGTTTAATTGAACTTCTAGGGTCATTAAACAATTATTCACTTTTGGCCACTACTGTATATACAGTAGCAAGTTATAGAACATGATCCATAGTACAGCTTTAGGGCCAAAGATCAATGTGTTCTGGACAAAATTAGGGCATATTCTGTGTCAATTGGATTGCTTCCTAGCATTTAATGGCCTTATTAGCATAAATCAAACAATATTGTCCATTAGACACTGATATTGTATATTAATACTCATATAAATTTAGTTTTTAATGATGTTATTTCAGGTTTTACCTTCTCTAACCTCATCTGCCTCTTCAGTAACTCCTGCTCCAGGGGTGATTTTTCTTCTTCCTGCTTTCTGTCTTGTTTCAGAGCTTGAGCTCTATTCCTCTGTTCCAGAACTCTCTGTAACTCTGGCTTCTCCTCCATCACTGCTCCTCTGATAGATAGGATAAGTGTTACTATAGCTCATTATAGTGTTACTATATATCTCTTTATAGAAATAGTTAATTCATTGTAATTGGGTGGAAAAGGGAATGATCATCACCCTTAAAGTCACCATGAAATCAAAATTGCCAACTTTTGTTTTTTATGGAATATTGCATTATTTATTTTAAATTATTTATTCACGCATTTTTTTTTATTCAGGTGCCCTCGTGATTTTTAATCGAAGTAACTTCCCCTTCCTCTTGCAGTGACATCTCTTCTTCTCTGTTGTGACATTTCTGAGTGAAATGGCTTCTCAAACAAGAAAAAATGTAAGGCGGGACTTGATTTTGTCCATCAGGAACTGATTGGATGGTTGTGGTTTGCTATTGCTGTGATGTCATGTGAGTGACAGGTTGCCCCGCCCTCGCTGCAGTAAACGTCATCAAGAGAAGAGATGGAGGGGAAGTTATTTTGATTAAAGATTATGAGGGCACATGAATTAAAAAAAAATAATTATGTGCACGGATAAATCATTTATAATACTGCAATATTCCATAAAAAAAAATAAGAATTGTCCATTTTGATTTCATGGTGACTTTAACTGCAAGCAGAACTTTGACTTTACTGCCATCTGTTGGACAGAACATGTACATGCAAAGGAGACATTCTCTCTGGGCACATGTTTGAAGTGAGATTAGAAATTGGGTCAGGTGATAAATTAAGGCTGAAACTAAGCTTTTGTTCATGCCTCAAAATGTGAACATGCTTTCAACTCAAATTCTGGGTCAGTTTGCACCTTTTGTGTGTAATAATCAGCTCTCGCTGGAGCTCCTGATGGCTCTTGGACGCTTTGATGGGATTGTGGAGCTTTTTGGGCCTGATGAGCTCCTCATAGTAACCGCTGTCCGTTTGCTCAGGAAGCAACTTGCTCTGGTCTAAATCCTCTTCTCTGGCCCACGTCTGATCAGGGTCTATCACTGATCCAAGATCAGAGATTAAATCTAATGGAGGGAGAGAAGCAAAAGAGAGCCTTCTATTACAAAACAGCCAATATCATCCAGCAGGTGAAAATCGTAAGCTGATTTGCTTAGGAAAATAATAGGATTCCTCTCATGACTGTAGCACCAAATTCACCAAAGTTTAATATGTTGTTCAAGAAAGAATGAGCAATATTAATGAAAAGCATCACAGTGTAAAAAAGAAAAGAAATCCTCATAATTAAACTTAAAAATGTAAATTCAGTTGCTGCCTTAAATTTTAAGTATATCAGATTAGCTGTATAAGTAATTTCAATTTATTTTATGTCTAGTTGGATCACATATAACTTACAAAAATGAAGTTAAAATTGGTTAAACATGTTGACTTATTGATCATATTTTTTACAATTGCATCAAATAATATAAAAAAACAGAAAACCTGATTCACCAGGTCCAATAAGTGGTTGAGCACAGGCAGAATTATGACTCTGATGGTTATGATCTGCCTGTGGGAGGATATGGATATTATATTTAGTCATAATATTTAACCACAAGACAAAATACAGAAATCAAATCTTTCATTTCTTTTGCAATTTCCTTCTGCTTTTCACAGTGATGAGCTGTATAGTGTACCATATATACCATATTATTGTGTGATTAACATATTTATATAGGCATTTCAAAGAATACTATGGTATTACCGTCATAGTAGTATCCTATCACTATTAATATGTCCAAGTGGATATTGCACTGTCTCATCCTTGTCTATCCATCCAAACGATCGAAAATAATCTCCAAAGCTGTTGATGAAGAGGACAATAGCCCTGTGTGTTGAGAGAAACTTGCACTAACACAAGGGAGGCATTGTGGGTATGTGTGTGTGCGTGCACGTTAACACCATGCTGGGTTGATCATATTGGACTAAAATGGTTTTGGGACCAGCTGGCACTTAGCCACCTCATTACTGGCCCTGCCAAACAAACTCTCCATTTTCCCTTCATAATCTGTTTGCTGTCTAGAATTTGATCGTGTCAGGAAAGTCACGAGGAGTCCTTGGACTAAATCACCAAAGAAAAGTAAATCAGTTATTGTTAATGTTATAGACTGCAACCAAATATAGGCCTTTTTTACACTGAAACATCAAAACACATGAAAGTTATGCAGATTAAGATGTCTGGAGCTGAGAAGAATGCAGGTTTAGTTGCTATAGTGCAGGATTATTATCACTATAATGAAAACTAAATCTATTAAAGGGTTAGTTTACCCAAAAATGAAAATTCCGTCATTAATTACTCACCCTCATGTCGTTCGCACCCGTAAGATCTTCGGAACACAAATTAAGATATTTTTGATGAAATCCGATAGGTATATGACTCGTCTATAGACAGCAATTTGACCACCACTTTCAAAGTCCAGAAAGGTACTAAAGACATTGTTAAAACTTTCGACGTGACTGCAGTGGTTCAACCTTAATGTTATGAAGCGACAAAGCGACGTGTTTGTGCGCAAAAACGAAACAAAAATAACGAGTTTATTCAACAATATCTTCTCTTCTGTGTCATTCTCATACGCTGTTTATGTCCAGTGCTTTCACTGGAAGCGATGGACATAAAAGCGTAGGAGAATGACACAGAAGAGAAGATACTGTTGAATAAACTCGTTATTTTTGTTTCGTTTTTGCGCACAAAAAGTATTCTTGTGGCTTCATAAAATTAAGGTTGAACCACTGCAGTCATGTTGACAGTTTTAACAATATCTTTAGTACCTTTCTGGACCTTGAAAGTGGTGGTTAAATTGCTGGCTATTGAGGAGTCAGAGAGCTCTCGAATTTCATCAAAAATATCTTAATTTGTGTTCTGAAGATGAACGAAGATCTTACAGGTGTGGAACAACATGAGGGTGAGTAACTGATGACAGAATTTTCCTTATTGGGTGAACTAACCCTTTAAAGACGTTTGGTAACAGCTTATTTTAAAGTGACATATTTACATGTTACTACTTAATATAGTAATAACAGTAAAATTATGCATAATTACAAGTAACTATCCCCAACCGTAACTCTATAGTAAGTACAGGTAGTTAATTAATATTACTCAGTACTTATTTGAGTAAGTACAGTGTAAAATACATCACCTTAAAATAAAGTGTAACCAGATGTTTAGTTCATCGACATGAATCTGAAGTAAAAATCAAATATAATTATTATTTGAAAAACTTGCCTTGGCAATTAACTGAAACAAGTTCAATGTGAAGCGTTAAAATTACTAATTTAAAATAAATAAAAACTAAAACTAAATTAAGTTAAACTGAAAAAAAAAAAAAAAAAAAAAAAATTGTAATATTTAAAAAACTAAATTAAAATGACTAAAAATGTAACTAAAATTAAACTGAAAATGAAAGCTAATTCAAAACATTCTCAACTTACTGTATACCTTTCACAAATTTAAGCCTTAAACATTATTGTCCATTTACAATCTACACTTATTAGAGTTTGAGTCATGTCAGATCTTTAGATGAGATGGTATTGTTCTTACACTCATAACAGCAACAGACCGGTTCTTCAAAATAGATTAAAATATCCTTACTTTCTTTCCATGGGTCACTCCCATGATTCCAAAGGTGCAGAACACTCACTGCCTCAGTACTGTTCCAGAAACAATTTCTTCGGGATTCCACCTGCTATCTTCATGCAGAGCAAGAGGAGAAGCAGGAGGGAAAGTACGTCCCTCCAAGCAAACCCAAACACGCACACACACACACGCACACTTTTGCAATCTCAGAGTGCATACAGTGCCCTAACTGGTACTACAATCCAGCAGAGGGAGGGGGAGTGAAAAAGAGGGATTGTTTTAAAACTGATGTCACTTTCCCGTTTTCCAGTCATTGTTTATATTAACAGCAACAGTGTTACCTTCATATAAAAGAACCAATGTGAAGGAATTCAATATGAGAAAAGAGTCAGCTCTGTTATTATCTTTCACATTTTTATTTGCTTTATAATATGATCATCATGGCAGAATGTTTCAATGTTTGGAAAAGAGCAGTGTGAACATTTGCAAAAGTTCTCCTTCTGTGTTCCATGGAAGGAAGTCATATGGATTTGGAAAAACATGAGAGTAAACTATTCCTTCAGTTTTATTTACTTAGGGAAGGAAGACAGCAAAAAAGCTAGTGCGTTGTTAATGTCCCATTTTCAAATGTCCCAAACGTGTGGCGATCTAAGGTTGGTTAATGTGGCAGACTCATTCAGTCTCAGTTATTCTGGGAAAGCAGCCAATGACCTCCCCCATCTCTGGCCAGTCTCCATACACATTTGTCCTCATATCATTTTGAATCAACTAAACATAACAGAGAAAACAACCTATTTAAATGTTTTGCACAATAGCATTAGTTATTATTAACAAAAAACTAAAACTTGAACTATTAAAAAACATTTTCATTTATGGAAATAAAGCCAAAATAAAATAAAATATTAGATGAAAAACTTTTTAATAAAAATGTAAATGAAAATGAATTTAAGTGAAATGTTAAAATCAAAAACAGAAATGTTGCCTTGGAAACTAACTGAAATAGGTTAAAGTTGAAGTACTAAAATAAAAATAGGAAAATAAATAGAAATATAAAAAAAATGACAAAAGCACATAAAATTACAACAACTTAAATATATATGTATTAAATACTACAATGGTATAATATATAATACTAAAATAGCACTGCAAAACAGACATTAAAGGATTAGTTCACTTCAGAATTAAAATTTCCTGATAATTTACTCACCCCCATATCATCCAAGATGTTTATGTCTTTCTTTCTTCAGTCGAAAAGAAATTATGGTTTTTGAGGAAAACATTCCAGGATTTTTCTCCATATAGTGGACTTCAATGGCTACCAACGGTTTGAAGGTCCAAATTGCAGTTTAAATGCAGCTTCAAAGGGCTCTACACGATCCCAGACGAGGAATCTAGCGAAACAATTGGTCATTTTCTAAAAAAAATAAAATGTATATACTTTTTAACCACAAATGCTCGTCTTGCGCTGCTCTGTGATGCGCCACGCATTACGTAATCATGTTGGAAAGGTCACGCGTGAAAAAGTATACATTTTTTTTTTTCTTTTTTTTTTTTTAGAAAAAGACCGAATGTTTCGCTAGATAAGACCCTTATTCCTCATCTGAGATCGTGTAGAGCCCTTTGAAGCTGCATTCAAACTGCAATATGGACCTTAAAACTGTTGTACCCCAGTGAAGTCCACTATATGGAGAAAAATCCTGGAATGTTTTCCTCAAACACATTCTTTTCGACTGACAAACATTTTGGATGACATGTAGGTGAGTAAATGATCAATTCTGAAGTGTACTAATCCTTTAAGGGGATTCTGGATTCAGTACAAATGAATAGTTTAAACTCTGTTTACATTCTGATTGGTCATTTCAATGTAACTTCCAAAGCCAATCGATTTCACGTATCCATTACTACTTCCCTTTATAACCCTGAGGCATTCAAACGAATACACCAACTCTGCGCTCTATGCAAATTTTTATTCTAGCCCTTCACCTCCCCAGCACCACCTGCCTAGATCTGCTACGGGGGTCTCCCTCTCTCTAGCAGCAGCAGCAGCAGCATTTTTTCATTAATTTAATTTTATGTTCTGAGTATTTAGCAGAAACGAGTCATACCTGTTCTGCAGCAGCAGCGCAGCAGATCTAGTCCGCCAAGAACACACCCATGTACATTCCATTTACATAAATAAAATGCTTTATAAACTATCCCGAGAGTTGTCATGACTGAAATTAAGTTATCACAGGAAATAACTCCTTGCTCAGTTTGTGAAAGCAATCAAAATCGCATTAACGGTGATGCAGAAAGGAAGACAATTACATTTTAAAGGAACAAGACGTTCCAACCTTTTCAAAAGGACTAGCTTTCTTCATTCCATAGGTGCCTGCGAATACCCAGCTATCCCTGGGCTTCAGGGATTTGACCATGGTGCTGCCCAGAGCAGTGAATATATCTCTAATCTCATCAGTCAGCCTGGAAGAGAGACGGTGGCAGTGGAAGTGAGACATGTATGAATAATTCAACTCAAAACCCAAGTTAATCATGTTGATGGTGTGTGAAGGCTGTCAGATTTTTACTTTGGAGTAGGGTCCACGTATGAGGCCACAAGCACTATATTTCCTGGCTTTAGTGTCTTTAGATAGGCAAGTAATTCCTCAGGATCTTGAAGGATAAATGTTTCCGAATGTCAGTTTGTTAGATTAAATTTAGATTTAATAGATTAAATTTCTTGTATGCACAAATCCACTAAGAGACCTACCTTTAGATTCCATATCAAAGTAATTATTTCTTAAAACCTCACCGGTTTCACCTAAAAGGAGTCAATTAATCAAAAATCGAATTTTATGTCCATAAATATTAATAATTGTTTTTAAACATGTATAAAATATAGTAACATTTCTTAAAATGTCAAAATTCACATTTTTGATATAAATGCAAAAAATCCTCCATAATTATTTTTAATAATCGAACCGTTTGCTATCACAATGTTCAGCCCTTGTCCTGCATTATTCCTGATGCCACCCATGATGCTGTAGAGAAGAACATTTGTGCTCTTTTAGTATCTCTTGTATTACTTGAATTATTTCATCCAAAAATGAAAACTGTGTCATTTACTCACTCTTAATACACCTTAATGTGATGCATATTTGTCAGTCATGGATAAATGAAACAAGTAATGAAATTTCTGTAATAGTACTAATAAACTGAATGTGCTTTAAATACACAATAACTAGTTTTATATAATTTATCATCAAAAAATCCAATTTGTTACAATCTTGTACATTTTTAACTATCTGAAACTTGCTGGTTCAACTTGTACTTTTTAACTGATTAAATGTAATTGTTTTCATAATGAACTAAGCAACTGATGAATTAATGTATTCACTGAAAATATTTATATATGTAAGCTGCTATAGCACTGTAAGCTATCAAAGTATGGACAAACAGCAAGAACATTATTTAAAATATCTACTTTTGTGTTCAAGTCATATGGGTGAGTAAATGATGACAGAATTTTCATTTTTGAATGAAATTATTTTAACTTACATTAATGCTGTTAGTCTATCATGAATAAGCAACATGCTGTAACAGTTCTTACACTGTATTGTTAAAGCAGATTTTTGCAGCCACCACATCGGCTACACCGCTGTAAATGTGTATAGGGAAGTGGTTGACAGGGCAGTGTTTAAGTGGACAGCAATCAAGTTGAGACTTAAAAAGACCTGCTCAGAGAAATGAAAATAATAAAATAAAATAAAATAAAATAATAAAAAAAATTACAGTACTGCTAGGCTTGCTGCGGTAGTCGGTGTTACCGGTGTTCAGTCGCAACACAGGTTTCATCACTTGCCCACCGCGGCAAATTTTTTCAATTTAACGCATTAAAAATATTTAACGCAATTAACGCAGTATCAAGCTCTTATTGAAGCAAATGCTTTTAAACCATTTAAGCGCGACAAAAGAGAATGTGCTGTCTGTGAAGTATCAAGTTCTCTTCCGTGCTTGAACGAACCATAACACACAAATTATGCCAAAATGTCCATTTTGTTGAGAGTCCTCATAAGAGCAAGTCTCGCGTAGCAAGACTTTCAGACTGACGGCAGAAGGTTTGGACTCTATTGCAGCTTTCATTGGCCAAGGACCGCCCAGAGGCCGTTTGACTGACATGTAATGCAACCAATCACAGTTCGTTTTGTTCCACGTCATGTTTAGGGGCATGAAAATGTAAAGTCAATGTCCCTACAATAACAGACCAGTGTGCATCTAATAAATTATTTATTCAAGAATGTTGTGCAAGTTTACAGCAACAATGGAGCCACGAACTTCACATACTTTTGAAAATCCAGCGTTTAGTTTATCCTGGTAAGCGCTCATTGTCAGAGTTGTAAACATGGCGTTCTTCTTCCACGAACTGGTTTGGCATCACAGCATTTATTTCCAGGCGGACCGTTAAAGAATGCGACAGGCACGCGCCATATGCATCAGATGTTCAGCCAACGGTCCGTGGGCGTGACGTCTGAGGCTGAGACTACTAAAGCCGGGTGCACAATGTGCGATTTATAATAGTCCTTTACGATCGTTGCTTGTCAGACTGTACGAACATGATCCTTGTGTCACACTGTGGGATCTCAGCTGTCATTTATGTCAGACTGTACGTATGGAAGGCCAAAAGGGCCAACACGTCATTTACGCGTTAAGTCGTAATTGCGTGTTAAGACGTCAGTTACACACGTTTTGGCCCTTTTGGCCTTCCATTTGTACGACAGTCAAGACACGTTAAAAACGGACGCGCGCATGAAAACTTGTCCGGAGTTTTACATCATCAACCCACACACGTTCGGTGACTGAGCTGCATTACACACGGGACTGAAATGGTGGCTAACAAAGACATCTCTAGCGTTAATTTTGATCACGGCTTGTCTTGAAAAACGAAGACAATTTGACGTTCGTCGTAGGAGAAGTCACACTGCAGGACTGTGCACCAAATCTTCTAACACTGCCAGAATTTCGTCGGAGGTAAAATTTGATCGCAACAGTCATTAACCAGCTGTCTGTGAACATGTCAAACTAGTGATCAAAGACTACAGATTTTAGGCTAGGATTATAGGAATCTTTTAGGATTTGCAAAATTTGTCTCAGACGACCAAATCATGGCCAAAATCGCACAGTGTGAACCAGCCTTAAGTTTAGTCTTAAATGAGCATAAAGATTTTTGAGAAAATGGGACGTGTCAGATGCGCGTCGTGTGCAGCAGCGGCAGATCTTAAAGTGTCATTAATGTTAATCAAAGAACAAAAATAAGAGAGAGAATTACTCACTGCTCTTTACTAAAGAACCTAAACGTTCTGTTCCTTATTTATTTGGTTCCACGATTTGATTTTCAATTTTTTGTATAAACATTTTTGTGCAAGTTAGCCTAAGTACTGCAATTCTGCATGCAAACACCTATGCACCTCTCATCCTCAAATACATACAGATTAATCTTACCTGGATTATCACAGTTTGTCACAAAATCATTAACTTCACCTGGAATATAAAGGCCCAAATTTTAGACAAATTAAAATATAACAATAATCAAATATAATTATAATAATGTTATGGATTAACAAGCTGTCATGCATGACGCAATCTGTCACCGTCAACATTACATGATTGTTTGTCAGCTTCTTGGCGTTTTGCAAATTCGATGGAGAAACACCATATTAAGACGATCAGCATTGTTATGAGAACATACACACAATCTGTAAATTAATATATCACAATTAATAATATATCATCATTATACACACAAAGAATCACACAAAATAATCAAAAAATGCCAAAAACATTTTCTTTACCTTTAGATCTCATTTTTGGTAGCACAAAATAATCCTCTGGGCTTCTCAAGGGCCTGATGTAACATTAAAATGATTTAAAATGCAACGTTACCTGAAATCACTAGAAATGTTTCTCTCTCTCGAGTTGTTACCTGTTTGAAAGTTCGCAGGACTATTGTGTGTGAAACCTGACCCAACAGGAAGTGCCTTAAGGTAAATTTGCAGCCTTAAATTCAAAAGAAACTAGTTCAGTCTTAGGTGTGAACATCTAAAGATATGGAATTCAATCATTAAAAATACTTCAAAATCAGGAATCACACATAATATTGCTTTATCAACACTATCACCTTTACATACAGGTAAAGTCAAACACTGCCATTAGTAAATACCATTACCAGCATAGAAAAGCAGACTAATGTTCAGTCGCATACCACAGTTAAACTGTACAGTAACAGATTTCAGTAAGGCACTGAAATGCAAAGTCTACAGCATCATTACAGCTGATAAGACTTATTTACAGTTAAACACTTGTACAGGTGTGCCTCTGGTATTAGTCACACTGTTCACAGTATCCAGTGGGAACAACCCTGAGATCATGAGGCTGTTTTAAGATTGAGCAAAGATCAGGCACACACATACACAATAAATAAAGAGGAACAATCATTTCAATAGGCTTTTGGTACAAGAAAAAACTAAATACATTCTTCAAGGAGTGCATTTAAAAAGTACTGACCAAGTCTTTTTTTAAGCAATGGGCACCATAAACAACAACAACCACAGCTCTTTTCAGAAGTTATTGGCCTGAAAATAAATCAGTAATTTTCATCTCTAATGTGCATCTTAATATTTCTGAACCCCTTCCCTCCAGTTCTTTCATGTAGGAGATCTTGGCCTTTAAATCCTGCCAAATGTAACCAGCTAAATTTAACTGGTTGGTGGACATATCCGTGCTGAAAAATGGTGGAACAGAGATAAATATTTCAGGAACTCCTGGTGGTTTTTAAATGACCCATGTGATGCTTTTGGCCATATAAAGTCAAAGTATTAGAAGGGAAGAGAAATGTGAAGGATAAATTGTGATGTATGATTCAATCCAAAAGGTCCTGTGGAAAGAAAAGCTAGTATAAGAATAAAAAGTGGTTAAGTATCATATTTTGAAAGCCATTATAAACTACTGTTAACATGCCACACATACTAACCTCATCTGAATCATCGTCCACTTCTCTGGCTGCATTTTGCTCTTCCATTTGTTGCAGTTCTGAGTATCTATATGTTGCATTACTAAAGAAAAAAATATATCATAATTTTATAAATATTATATATAAATACCAGATTGCACATTTTGTTTAAATTAAGTTGTCACTAATTGTCCGTTTTTTATTAACTTTAGTGTAAATTATTGCAAAATATTTTGGTGAAAGGATTGAAAGGTTAGGTTGCACCGTCTCATAAAGCACACAGTGTTGCATATCTCTATACCTCTTCAGACAGCAGTATTTCTGTATGATGAAGACAGCAGCTGCTATTGCAGCTACAATAACGATCACAACAGACGCGATCACTCCTATATGGAGTCTTATAACCTGCGAAACAAGACACCAGCGATAGTAAATATATGTAGTAGCCTATGTAAACTGATAGGGAAGTGACTGAAGAAGCAAGAACGTCGATAACGAACCTGTTGATTATTTGGTGCTGAGGTGGATTTCTCCAAACTTTCTGACTGCCTGGATTCGCGATATGACGGAAAAGCGAAGGCGAGCTCCCAAAAAACACTATATAAAATTAAATTTACTAACATATTTGAGTAGTGGCTTAACTTCAAACACTTTCTCGCCATTATAGATGTTTACTTCCTAGTCATGCTACCTGTCAAATGACGTAAAGCAGTAACGGGCGTGTGATTGGTCGATCGTGTACCAACGCGATCGACTCGACTTCCGTCAACATTACACAGTAGGATCACTTTTGTGTTCATTTTAATTAAAAAATGAGATTAATTTAAAACCTGTGAATTAAATTAGACCAACAAAAATGTACAATTTGAGTTAGTTTTACATTTTGCTGTCTGGAAACAATTATATACATTTGAATAAAAAGTCAGAACGAAAATAAACTGAAATGGATTCATTCATATGGTTTATTTCATTCGTACAGAAAATTGTGAGCTCAAACATGCTTGGATGTGAATTAATTACTAAAAAACATCACATTAGAAACAGTTACATAAAAAAAGTACACCCATTAAAATCATTAAAATCCTTGTTAGGAAGGACAGTATAGTGCTTGAAATAAATCCATACATAGTGGCAGTATTGATCAACATGTTTCTCATCTCGGGATCAGAGCAGTTCGTAATATTTCCCAGATTGTGGATCAAAGTAACAGTTGAGGCAAGGATCATACATTAAATTGAGAAACTCTTCCTCTCCACTGTTGTCGTGTACCTTAGACCCTGTGGATAGCACAGAGAAAAAAAAGTTGCAAAAATGACAATAAAAAGACAGGGAAAGTTTGGAAGTTGTTACCCTTTGCATTTCTCCAATTATTTTGTTTCAAAATTGCTTTACTTTTTACATTTCAACAAAAGCCATTCAATAACTTTGTTCTAATAGTGACAATTTACCCCATATAGTGTATGAACTCTAGATGAAATGTCTTCTTCCTGGGCAGTAACAATTGCAATTTAAGACCCTGTAGATTTAGTATTGTCAAATAAATACCACTGTGGATTTTAGATGAAGGAAATATCATTCATGAAAGTAACTGTCCCCGAGCACATCTTCTCTGTCCAAGTGAAATCTAGATCATGATTTTATTTTTAGCAACAAAGAACATGCGCCCAGGATGGGGATTTTTCTGGTGTCATACCTCTGGTTGAGACCTTGCTGTGGTCTCCTTTTTCATCGGCCATCTGTTGATTTGGATGAACTATCGGAGGGCTAAGGACATCCATCCATTCTCTACAAGAGGGTTAAACCATATAAAACAGCTCTTGAAGGGGCATGTGCAGCTATCCTAGTACTAAAACTGAATTATATTATATATAAATATATACACTATGATATATAGTTTTATTATACCGAAGCTTTTGGAATCATTGTACGAAGCTGCACCAACGCCCATTTTCGAAATTCCTGCTCTGTCATTAACGGTTTACCTCTTGTGAATGAAAGACCCCCCCTTCTGCATGTCTCTCTCTTTCATATTCTCTCATTTACATGACACTTTTCAAGGCACCATGTGGTGTTGATGGACAGGCTCCCTGGTGAGACGGGAGGGAGGTGGATGATGACCTCCCAGTGAGCTCTGCTGCAGCGGTGACAGCTAGGTGACACATGCAAGCCTCTGAGCACATGCATAACTCCTGGTTATTCATTGTCCCTGACAACCATGCTTAATTAATCACCGAGGCGTGGCAGTGTGGGCAGCTTCCCTTGACAGGAAAAGTTTTGCGTAGGAAACTAGCCATAGTTATGCTGTGGGATTGTAAACAGTGTGTACATAAAATATTAACATGACATCCAATATTTTTTGATCAGTTAATTTACATTTAAAGGTCCTACATTATGCAGAATTAGTTTCTTCCTTTTTCTAATTATTACAGTATAGGTTTTCTTTATTGATTTTAATCTTATATATTACTTGTATACTAGCCTACTATGACTACTACTACTACTACTACTACTAATAATAATAGTAATGTTTATTATTTATAATAGTTTTGTTTATATAATTCATGAAATATTATTGATTATAATACAAATATATTAATAATAATTATTATTATTATAACATAATTAGTTTCTTCCTAATCTATGTTTTAATTATTACAATGTAGGTTTTCTTTATTCTTTGATTCTTATCTTATTTATTTATTAAATACTACTACTACTACTACAAAACTTAAAAAATTATTCAGACATTTTTTATATTTTTTATATAATTTTACTAGTGGGTGCAGGACACTATAGTTCATTTATGTAAGTGAGGATAGCAAAATAAAGTAAACTGTGACATATTATACCCAAAAATTGTTCATACAGTGGACTACCAGTAAAATTGATAAAAATTTGGAACCAAAAATTCTTCAGACACTTTGACCTGACCATGTTTTGCCTAAGTGTTATCTGACATAATTAAGATTAATTTTTTCTGACACAGTTTAACTCTGAGATCTTGTCATTTTATTACCATTTTTTAAAATACAAAGTTCAGTCATGAAACTCGAGCGCTGATTGGTTCTTTCTATGCCGTGGCACCAGCCAATCAGAAGTAATTTCAAATCCACGCAACCATATATATCGTACCCTAGCCTGCGATCGACAAGCACGCAATGTGAAGCGCTGTTATCCCTCCTCCTCCCCAGCGCCACCTGTAGAGATCTGCTACGGGGTTCTACCATTCTTGCAGCAGCCTTTTCTTTGTTGTTTTATTTGACTAAGCTGAACAAATTTGTATTTGCTCAGCAGCAGCAGCAACAGTAGCAGCGTAGCAGATCTCGTACGCCAAAATCAAGCCATGTATACTTCATGCCCCATGCCAATAAATGCTGGTTGAATTTAATCCACTCCGAGAGTTGTCATGATTGAACTATAGTGAATAAACTGTATTAATGAATGAAATGTTCAAGGTGTCTGAATACATTTTGGTTTGACTATATATATATATAAAATGTCTATTTAATCATTTTGTTCATATAACTCCTAAAATATTCTTGATAAAATATAATAATAACAATAGTACTAATAATAATTGTTTTTGTTTTATTAATATTAAAATTCCACAACAGCAATAATAATAATAAATTATGTAAATTATATTTATATATAATTATATAAAATATATACTACTATTATTATTATTATTATATTAATAATAATAATAATTCTCAAGTAAGTCAAAAACCTCCAAAATGAGGAGATTTTTGACAAAAGTTGCAGTGCTCCATTATGTAAATAGTCTGGCAGTTTCATCATGTAATGAATGGCAGCCAAATCTTTTGAAGACTGGGATAAAATTTTGTGGAGCACACCACCTGTTTTCTTTTTTATGCTTTGATGTTCAAAAGTTCTTTTTAGTACCCTGGAACCACTGGATAAAATTGTCAATGGAAACATCAAAATATTCAGTGCCCAAAAATGTACCCTATCTCTATCACATTTTGTTACCGCTTTTCAGAAGTACAAAATGTTGAATGTGCATGAGTCTGAGGGCTGACAAGAGTTCTCTTATGAACTTTCACGATAAAGTTCTGAAATTACTCATTCACGACTGAGCCTCAACACTTAAGATATTGACAAGCCTAGAATAATGGCTTAGAGTTATACAGTACCTTACAGACTTAGAGAAGCTAAAAGTACTCTATTTTTCTCTTACCTGGGATTAGAGTGAAGAAGAGGGTTCATTTCTTTCTGATAGTGCTGGCCTTGATCCACTGGCTGTGAACCACAGAGAAAATAAGTAGTGTGTATTTATAATCTGGTTCAAGCGCCATATCTGCCCACTATTACCTCCAGTCTAGTAGAAAAATATAATATGTTCTGGATAACTGCATTCCTTACTGTAAAATAATGATTTAAGCCTCTATGTTTTGGAGCAGTGGTTCTCAACCGGTGGGTCCTAAATCAAAATTGAGTTGCAGGTCTGTTCTGATAGTGTAATACTAATGTTGTTCCGTGTGTTAGGCTGGGGAATCACACTTCTGCTGTTGTTTATGCATTTACAAAAGTGTCAGTTGTCTATTCAGCATGTGTCACTTCACTAATTTTGCATATTGTTGGGCCTATGCAGTTCATGGTGGTTCATTTTGGTGTTTGAACATTTTTCATTTACTTCTGCAAGAAAAATTATGTTACAATGTTGTTTCGCCACTTGATGTCTAATGTAAAATCTGGGTCCTGCAGCAAAACCAGTTGAGAAGTACTTGAGTGTTGTGCATGTTCTTCTAGCCTGATGGTGGCAGTATTGCTATGTTTTAACAAACTTACAGTCTTACTAATTTGCCATTTCTCAATACCAGGCACATCAGGCATGATTAGCAGTTGCAGCATATCTTTCTAATCAAGACAACATCAGCAACTGATGGATAGGGTCTGATATTGCAATGCCATGGGAGTTTATTTCACTCTAATTAGTGTTTTTTTAGCCTATATATATAAACTGTTTGATTGCCCTTCCTTATAGGAAACCAGTTTTTAATATTCACCCTGTTATTTGCCCGCTAGCTACAGTTCATCCATACAGAGCACTCTGTATAACTGAGGAGCCTAATGATGAAGGGTAATTTAGACCTTCCCGCACTGTACTCAAGTGTGGCAATGCGTTTGGCTTCTGTAATTATAACTGCTGTAAATGTCAGTATAGTGTATGTGTGTGTGGTTTGTAAGCCCACCAAAGGAATACACTGAGTCCAAGTTGAGGTGTCATCGCTGCTTGCACTCAGACTTATGTTGCAGTGGTGAACCTAGCAGAACATAAAATGGTGTTTATTTATTGGTATTGTATTTTTAATATATGATTGATTCTCACAAAACCTGGAAACCTGGTGTGTTATATCGGTCAAGTCAGAAGAAAGTATTTTTTTAGGACCATTAAGACGGGTCTATATTGTGAATAAATAATAATAATAATAATTATACATTATTTAAATTATACAAACAAATAGTGTGGGGTTGGTAAGATTGTATTTATTTATTTATTTTATTTTATTTTTAAAAAGCAGTCTCTTATGCTTACCAAGGATGCATTTAATTGATCAAAAATAAAGTTGTGAACAATTATTACAATTTAAAGCAGCCATTACTCCAGCCTTTATTGTCACATGATGTTTCAGAAATCATTCTAAAATGCTGATTTTGTGCTCAAGAAATATTTCTTATTATTATCTATATTGAAAACAGTATTTTCTTTCCAGGATTCTTTGATGAATAGAAAGTTCAAAAGAACAACATTTTGTAACATTATAAATGTCTTTACTGTCACCTTTGATCAGTTTAATGCATCCTTACTGAATAAGAGCATTAATTTTTGTTTTTTAAAATCCTAATGACCCCAAACTTTTGAATAGTGTGCATATTAATATTAAAATTTTGGTAGTGTGTATATTAAAATATTATATATATATATATAATATTTATATTAAAATATTTAAAAATAAAAAATAGATCAAATATGTATAATATATATAATTATATTTATAATATTAATTTTAGGGTGATATATGAATATGAATATCCTACCTGTGATGCACTAAGGCCTGGGCTGCCCATGTCTCCATCTCCTTCTTCCTCCTGCTCTCTCTTCAAACTGGCCAACATTCGTAGCTCATCTTCCTCATCCTCTTCATCTCGACTCAGATCACACCTGCTGGAGCCCAAAGGTTGAACTCTCCCATCGACACTCACCTGTAAAGCCCAAAAATCTCATTACTTCATCAGTGCCACTTTGCAAGGAGACAAATCGTTACTGGGTATAGCTAATTAGCAAGCAATCAATCATAGCTTGCAAGCTAATTGGCACCCCCATTAAGGCCAAGACATCAGCAGGGATGGCTGCCTGCTGCTTAGAAATCCACTTATATGAAGTCCTACCTGCATCTATGAGCGACCTTCCAGATAAGCTTAGCAAACTTCAGCAGCATCAAAGATATGTGCCATGTTTAAATGGGGGAAAGTAGTGTTATTGGGCACCCGTAATGATCCTCAGTAATTCCCACATCAAACTCCATTAAAACATTTAGTTAATCACCATTTCAGACCTGCGGTGAGAGTCTGGGAGTTGTGCTGAATGCTTGGACCAGTTTTAGTTTCTTTTTAACAAACATCTTCCAACCTCTAAGAGAGGTAAGAACACTAATGAGTTCTCTTTGATTTCCTGGTTATTTCACCTAGGCAACAATCAGATGAAATGGAGAGCAAATGGAGCTTTTCTCAGGATTATCGTCATTTTGAAATTCTGGTATTTTGAAGAACGTACACTGTTTTTGTCCATACAGAGGAAGTCAAAAACAACATTATACCCCTTTGACTTTCATTGTATGGGCAGACATTTTTCAAAATGTCATCTTGATATCTTGATACATCTTGGGAGTGGATTATTTCTGCAAGTGTTTCAACAAAAGCGTACAGGATTACTTTATTTTATGTATTTATGTATTCAAAATATCTTCTTTTTGTGTCATTTTTCTGTCATACAGGTTTGGAATGACATGTAGGGTGAGTAAATGTTTACAAAACACTTTTTAGGTGAATTGTCTTTTAACTAGTTGCTTATTAGCATGCATATTAATACAATATTGGCTATTAATTAGTACTTATTAAGCATATATTAATGCCTTATTCTACATGATCTTATTCTACATTCTTAATCCTACCCGATACCTAAACTTAACAACTACCTTACTAACTATTAATAAGCAGTAAATTAGGAGTTTATTAAGGTAAAAGTCGTAGTTAATAGTGAATACATGTTCCCTATACTAAAGTGTTACCGAATTGTCCCTTTAACAGAAAATTAAAATGCAATGTAGATGATTGTATATACACAGTACATGAAGCTTAATTTTATCGGCTTTGCAATATAAGCATTACATTATTGCATAAATACATCAATATTGTTGAAGACCCACTGATCAAGACACCAAAGTTTTGAGTCTGTGTGAACAATTGTTTCATTTCTGTACATGACAAATATCAGAGGCAAGGTAATTTTATTGTAACATAACCCCTAAGCTAAAAAAGAGCACCTCTGAGCAAAAAAAAATCCTCTGGGAGTTCAAAACCCCTGAAAATATACTTCAAAAATCAGACAAAAGAACACTATGTCTAAGCCATTTGCAATACAATTTCCAAACGCATCAGAGATGCAAGGGCACAACCTACTCCCCTCAATCTGAATGGATTCAGATTAAAATATCCAGCCTCTGGGGAAGATAAGAACCACACCAGTTCTGAAATTACAATAAGAACAGAGGCCCTCATAAACAAGCCTCTCTGCTGGAGTGCACCAATTCAGCTGAAGTATGTGCTTGATTTGATCCCCTCTAACCCTGCATGCTTGCTACAGTTAAAAAACATTTCATCCACATGAACAGGCCATGTGATTTATGTGGGTTCACTCCACAAAACCCATGCGGTTGCTTTATTTTGTGGCCCATTTCTCTACCTTACCTAAATTATGCTTGCAACTTTTTGTCAGTTCCTCGTCGAACAATGAATGTCGTTTCAAATTTGTATGAATTTCTTTCTTCTACAGAGCACAAAAGATGATATTTTGAAGAATGTTGGACCCCACTGACTTTTTTATTGTTTAGACAAAAAACATTTTTCAAAATATCTTCTTTTGTATAGATATATGCTTGTGTAGATTTGATCAGACCCCGCTGACTTTTATTGTGTGGGTAAAAACACTAAGACCATTAAAAAAAAAAAAAAAAAAAAATCCACAAGAGAAGTCCATACAGGCTTAAAATGACATAAGGGTAATTAAATGATAATAGAATTTTTTCATGCTTTCAAAGTGTAGAGGCTCACCTTTTGAAGCCCAGAATTGTTCAGTGAGATCTCTCGCACAGATGCTCTGTTGATAGATATCCTGGTATCTTCATCAGGCAGTGCTCTGCCAGCCTCGGACTGATCCAGTCTGCTCCCTTGTCTGGAGGTACTCGGTGAGAGGCAGCGCGTTGGTGCTATTCGCATGGGTTCATGCTTCTTTGGTCCTTCAGAGACATGCCGGACTGTGGAGGCCTGAGTCTTAATTGGCTCAGAAGAGAACTTGGGTAAGACTGTGTGTTTTTGTATTGAAGGAGGTGGTGAGGGAGCAGTAATGGAATGGACTGCACCTCCATGGAGGAACTCGGTATGCATTTCATCCTGTGAAAGAAAAAAAGAAGTGATTGTTATAAGAAATAGTTTGCATGAAATAACTACATTTTTACATTTTCAGAAGAAAAGAAAGCGTCAAGGCTGATGCTAGATGTATAGGTGTTTGCTAGTTCTTTGGTACAAGGTTGCTAAGGTATTATTTGGCTATGCGGTTGATAGGGTGGTTACTAGGTTGCTTTTTAGCTCTAAAGGCCCGTTCACACCAAGAACGATAACTATAAAGAGAACCATAACAATGACTATATTAGCGTCCACACCAATGAACGATAATGTTCTGTTTATTCTAAGCTGATTCTGATTGGCTGTCAATGTTTTTATCGTATCAGCTGGAAAAATATCTTCTAAAAGTGATTCTAACTAAATCGTTTTTCTGTGCCGTTATCCTTACAGTTGTGGTGTGGACTCTGTTATTATTTTATTTTTTGAATGACATCTTTATCATTATAGTTAAAGTTATTGTGCTTGGTGTGAAAGGTCCTTAAAGGGATAGTTCACCCAAAAATGAAAATTCTGTCATCATTTACTCACCCTCAGGTTGTTCCAGACCTGTATGAATTTCTTTCTTTTGCTGAATGCAAAAGAAGATATTTGGAATAATATATATACATTTTTTTTCCACCATACTAAGGAAGTCAATGGGGCCCATCAACTGTTTGGTTACCTTCAAAATATCTTCTTTTGTGTTCAGCAGAAGAAACAAACTCGTACAGGTTTGGAACAACTTGAGGGCGAGTAAATGATGACAGAATTTTCATTTTTGGGTGAACTATCCCTTTAAGACTTAATGATATTCTGGTCCATTTCAATGATTTTCTGCTGGTTTTATCATCCACCAGGTAAAAATCACGTAATAGCACACCTGTCCTCAACAAACCACACAATTTAAGGTATTAATCGTATCTGTAGCACAAAGTTATGCACTGAAGTTTAATACTTAAGGCTTAATTTAAAATTAAAATAAATTCCCTTAGCAAGCATCACTAATTATGACATATCGAGATTAATAACGCCACTCCGTTCGGTTATCTTCTTTCAGCCTGGGATATTAACACAAGGAAGGAAAGGCATTAATAAATCAAATTTCTCTCTAAAACTACAAATATTAAATTTAACAACAAACTTGTGATGGAGTCATAAAGAGAATGATGAAATCTCTTGCAAGGATCTCAGAGCTACGAACGCCAACGCTGTCACAGATGAAACGCATTAATAGCCACAACGCGAGACAGTCTGGCGCGGGCGGAGTAACATCAGAGTTACCTGTAATTAATCAGGGCGACACTGTGCCCGGAAAGTTGTCTGTTTCTGCTCTGTTATGGAACAGATAAGGTCTTTAAACTAGTGAGGCTTTGATCTACACTAATGGTCTTAAACAGCAAGCTTCACACTAATGATGACAACCTCACTAAAAGGGCACGGCCAGCCGAGCCATCAGATCAGCCAGAGTTTTTGTCTTCTTTCTTTCCATCTTCATATCCCCTGGAGGGACCGGTTTTAATATTTCAGCAATTTTGTTTTTTTGGATTAAAAATAAAAAAAAGTGTCATCTCCTCACGCTGTGAGAAGTGCTGACATTCGGTAAACACACATCAGTCTGGTGCGGCCCTATATCTATTTGCAATGAATTTATTTAAGCTGGGCAGGTTATCTAAGAAAGTGAATGTTCTCAGGGTGTTTAGTGGTTATTAAGCTCTGTTGCAGATGAATTTCAATATGTTACCGCTTCATCTATCATCTTATGACAACTCTGTGGCATTAATGGAAGTCATTAGGCGAATATAATCACCTCTGCTTCCAGTGGAAATGATTTAGTATCACACAGGTGCAAGTTATAGAGGTATAACATAAACATAATGTTCAGAATATTCAAACAAGTAATTATTTGTTTTTTCAACTCCCATTAGTAACAAGAAGACAAATGCAGACATCTGCTTTTTGCAGATGAAAAACAAAGAAACACCAAAAAAAAAAAAAAAAAAATCACACGATAAAGAAATGTATCAAGGGTGGGGACAGAAGGGGAAATAAACAACAAATAAATCTGTCAGCAGTATCAATCAAAAATCTCTAATTAAGTGCAGCAGAACATATGTATGCCAAAGATGAGACTGATTTCCCAAGAGGAGACGAAACAGACTGCAAATAAATGAATGATGTTCCTCTCAATAGACGCAGAACCCAGGAGCACCTTGTCAGAAATGAACTGAACTGAAGAAAACTGATGGTTTTCTTCATGGACTTAACTGAGTGGTAGGGACCCTGGGGGGAACAATCAAGTTGTGTGTGTATCATTAACAGATGACTCCACTAGATTTTACGTCCTTGAGATTATCTTGGAAAGAAAACAATGCTGGCAACATGTGTTAAGGAGTTGGGGAATTGTTTCTGATGTTGTGGTCTACACACTACATGCATCTGTAGCGTTAAAAGAAGAGCTGATTATTTCTTCAGGTGTCTCAGAAAAAGTGTATAGGATTGACAAAATTAAAATGATCTTATATACACACTTAAAAAGTATTTTCATTGTAAGGACATTTTCAAATATCTTCTTTTATGTTCCACAGAAGAACGAAATGCATGCAGGTTTGGAACAACATGAGGGTGAGTAACAATAACAGAATTGAATTGAATTTATTTTATGCAAATACTACTCAGCATCCTCCATTAATACTAAATAAAATAATAATGTATTGAATTAAAATTTATAATTGGGACTGGCTATATGTCCAAGGTGTTTTTCTGCCATTTGCCTGTAACGCTGGTCTGTCTGTCTGTCTATCTATCTATTTAATAATAAATTAAATGACTGCTAAAAATCTCAACTTATATTCCTCATGAAATAGTAATACCATCTGACCAAATCCGACAGAAACTATTTATTTTTTCTTAGTGATTTCATATGCAGAATATTCTAAAGTAGGACAAGACCAAGAGCTTACTTTATTTTTATACTTATTTTGTACACAGTTTATCACAATTTAGCTCTAATTATCTGTTGTGCAGCTCTGCTAGCCGCTTGATAAACCAATATTTGAGTAAATGCTCAAATTACTTTAGCAACTTTCTGAATGTCATGAAACCTGTTAATTGTATGTCAGAAGCAAGTCTCAAGTCCTGTTAAATCAATTAATTTCCAAATGTATTGTCTCTGCATTTTAAATTACGTGTATGTTGTCTATGTGTCCATACCTCTTCACTCTCACTACAGACAAAATCATCCTCCAGACGTGCATCTTTGCGCTCTCCTTCTGTTACCAGCTTGTGACCTTTAAGGCCAAAGGTCAAATCCTCAACTAGGTTGCTGCTAGCCTGATTCCGTCTGGCTGAGTGAGGGCATGAGGAGAAAGTGAAGACTTCTTCTTCGTTTTCCTCATCGCAGAGAGAGAGCTCGGTTTCTGTGTCACAAAGGTCAGCATCATCTGTAGTCAACACACGCTCTGGAGGTGAAGCAGCACATGGAGGCTTGAAGGCTGACCCAGATGTATCCGCACTAGAAGCACAGTCTGCAGAAATATGACAGGAAGATTTACAGGTAACATCACCATTTGCTGCAATTTTAAATGTGCTGTACTTTGTATATATTGGTATTTTGTCTTGTTCTGACATTCTGTCTGGCTTTATTTGACTGATTTACAGGTCCTTAGGCCACGTGTACAAATGTGTGAATGTCTGTTCAAGTGACAACTTTACAAAGAAGTTTGTTAGGTTGATAAAACAATATATATATATTGTTTGACACAGATGTCAAACCAAGGATAATACACTGAAATTCATATATTTGTGTGACTTAAGCATCCAAAATTGTCCCAATACTTTTTGGACAACTGCATACACTACCTTTCAAAACTTTTATTCAGCAAGGACACATTAAGTGACAGAAAAGTCATCATAAAAACATCAAACAAATGCTGTTCTTTACAACTTGATACTCGTCAAAGAATCCTAAAAAAGTTTCACGGTTTCCACAAATTTTAAACAGCACAACTGTTTTCAACATTGATAATAAGAAACAGGGGTTGACATTAAAGGGGACCTATAATGCCCCTTTTACAAGATGTAATATAAGTCTCTGGTGTCTCCAGAATGTGTCTGTGAAGTTTCATCTCAAAATACCCCACAGATCATTTATTATAGCTTGTCAAATTTGCCCCTATTTGGATGTGAGCAAAAACACACCGTTTTTGTGTGTCCCTTTCAATACAAATGAGCTACTGCTCCCAGCCCGCTTTCCAGAAGAGGGCGGAGCTTTAACAGCTCTCGCTTCGGTTGCTCAACATCAACAATGCTGGAGAATCTCACGCAGCCAAAATGACGATTGTCAGTAACGATGTTCAGCCTTACATTGTTCAAACCGGAGTCGGACACTGATGGAGAGACTCAGGAAGAACTTACAGAATGCATCTGGACGTTTCTGAATGGTTAGTGGATAAATTTATGTAGTTGCTGTGGAGTTGATTCAACTCATCGACTAGCATGTGCCGTCATGTTAATCTTTTGTGCAAACCCAGCATTGAATTGACCCTCATTTGTGAAGCAGTCCAGCGTAAAATGACAGCATGGTAACAACACTCTACTACAACAACTCTTCCTCTTCTCTAAAGCAGCCCAACATGGCTTTGCCTCCTTTGTTGCGTGTTCTCGGGGGCAGGGTTTATGTAAATTTTAGGGTTAGTGATGTCACTAACCTGGGAAGAAGCTCATTGTAGTCCCTACCAGCCGTTCTTTAAAAGAAAATATCTCCCTTTGCATTGAAATTTGAGCATCGTAACTTTGTAGACGTTGTTTATGTTCTAACAGCAACATTACACACTAACTAAAGTTAAAAAACTGAAATCATAATCAACCACCCCTTTAACACTAGCCAACCCGCCAAATGCGGGTGGATTTCAGCAGTGGCATGTAACACAGTCACTCCTACTGGCCACTTTGGCGGGTTGAATTTTATATACATTTTTCAATTGTAGTCTTTTAAAAATGCATCTAAAAATAATAAAACTAAGTGCAATGTAGTGTCAAAAATATAGATTTTTCGATACATATCGATATTGAAATATCTGAAACGCTTCCAATACTCATTTTCTGCAGAATAGATACATGATATCAGCTGCACTTTTTCGCTCTCATCTCTCCAACAGCGAGTTACACACAAACACACCTCCCCTCACTCACTCATTTCATATGCTCCGGATGAATATTGTTGGTGTTACAGGGCTTGAATTTCGGCATGGGATTGTGCTTATTGCTTATAATTTTACTCATTCCCGCAGATTTTGTGCTCACACCCAAAGTGTGTGCACATAAAGCCACCTCTCAGTACTAAATTGAGTTCTTTTTCGCTGCTTATTGGGCTTAAACAGTCAAATACAAACAAAATAATGTCAAAATGCTGGTCTTGGTGAGTATTCACGTAAACACAGTCAGTTATGTTTTAAGTGAACGTAAACAGTAAAAAAAGGCATGTGTAATAGTATAATGGTTCCATGACAGCAGCCTAATATACCTGCTGCCAAATTATGAGATAACATTAAAAATATCTATATGGCAGTTTTTCCCCATGGTATTGATGTCAAAATTGTGGCCAATGAAAGTGCTGAGTGGCTAGTAACTTTGGAAAACCACTAGCCAAAATGGCTAGTGAGCAAAAAATGTCAAGCCCTGATAAGAAATGTTTCTTGAGCATTAAATCAGCATATTAGAATGATTTCTAAAGGATTAATGGCTGCTGAAGGAGTAATGGCTGCTGAAAATTCAGCTTTTTCATCACAAGAGCACAAGTCTTCTTTTAAAAATATTTTTTAAAAATATTTACTGACCCCAAACTTTTGAAAAGGAGTGTATATACAATTTCTAGTGCTTTTTTTTACACTTTCTATTGCAATAACAGTAGAGAGGAAACAGAAAATCATATGAGGAGAGAGATTTTGCTTGTTTATTATTTAAGTGCACCCTTTCTATGAAAAAGGCCAACTGAAAACATGGCCTGATGGTAGTAACATTGAGAAAACAATTACTACTTGTTCCTCTTTTTTCCCCACTGACTTACTGTCTCTATAAAGATCAATAATGGAGATCTAATTACTAAACACAATGTTTCGTCTTTCATTTTTTATACCGGCACTCATGTTTCTCGCCTGCATTCATTTTAATGAGCATATGCAAATAAGTGCAGAACCAGAAACCTTGAAGATTGAGATGAATTCTACTACGCTTGCCAACTGCGTGCGAGTAGGAATTTATAGGATACATCCAACCTCTTTCATTTGTGCTGAATTTGATAACTGCAGCATTATGCTTTAATTATGCCTTAAAATATACATAAATGGGGGAGATGCATTAAAACAATATTTTAAAGATTTGGATGGCAGGAATTTACAGCGGTCCTAAGAGAATAAAGTGAAAATAGCATTAACTTGCCAATGTGTGTGTGTTCAGGAATGGGGAAGGGGTGGGGGGGTACTTTCTGGCTTTCCCACTGACACAAAAACAGCATCATTAGTAGATAGGGAGCAATGGTACAGTAAGATCATAATTCAGACGGGGCGATGTGCGCCTGTGGGGTCTGCATGCCCTCATACTAAAGAGAAGACACCCAGAGAGCAGGGAGCAAAAGACACCGCAGAGACCAAGTGATGAATTTGCCGAGTGAGTGTACAGAGCTTTGATCTACTTCAGCAAAATGCACAGCAGCAAAAAGTCTGACTAAACCGCTGTGAAGTTGTGTGAACTGTGAACCTGAGCTGTACTTTCTTGTACCTAGAGACAAGGACAAAGAAAGGGCATTGGAAAGCCGAACAAATTGTTTCACGCTTGAAATTACCCCGTCTGATGACTATCATCATCCACCACAAATGCAAAGGTCATACTGATGACACTACATTTCTCATAATGTTGTGTGGACTATTAGATGAATGCAATGTCATAATATCACAGCAAATAAATGTTTTTATTGCTCAGTGGTTGCTCTTTTGTAGCTCATAAGAATTCTCAGCTGTTTCATTTAAAGGGGACCTATTGGTCTTTTTCAAAGTCTTTGTTTTCAAGCTTGATTTTTCAAAAAACATATTAGGGTTTTTCACACTTGAATTAGTTAAACCTGGGTCATTCTAAACCTTGCGTAAACAGAATCCTGGGTTTTCTTGCATCACATTTCAACCTTTTCATAATTTACCTGGTGTTAACAATTAATCTTGGGTATTCATAACCTAATGTTTCACACTGCACATTCCTAAACCCTGGGTTAACGTTCTTATTTGCATATTTGCGGTGTCAATGTCATTGATTGGATAAACGCAGCACGCGACCTGTTTACATAGCATTGCGCGTCCTCGTATTGTAGACTGAACTATCGAGTTTATACTGAATGGACATTTCGGACTATAAAGGTAAGAATGAAATGGTCTCTTCTTCACTCAAATTGTCGTGTTTTCTGTCAGCGTTTGACATTTTTCTTCTTAAACACTAAATTGACTTTATATACAATGCGCAGTGTTTCCATGACTGTCCAAATCAGGCAAATATGAGTATGCAATTGGTTGTCTGCTAAGCGTCTAGCTGTAACATTCTAACACCGCAGGCATCATTTCACACTGTACAAGTTTGGCACCGCAATGCAGGGTTAACACCGCAAAAACGGGGAAAAAGCGGAGTTAAACCCTCTTCTAAATTACAAGTGTGAAACGTTCCTTTACCCAGGGTGTTTAGAGCAGCGATAACGCGGGTTAAGCGCAGTGTGAAAAGCCCTATTATTTTTCTCATATTTTACATTGTTGCAGCACCTCTCTTCCCAGTCTGTCAGTAACACTCTGTTTAGTTCCTGTTTCTATGAAGCCCCTCCTTCCGAAAAGCACAGTGTTCTCTGATTGGTTGGCTGGACCATTGTGTTGTGTTTGGTCAACAACTTTGAGCATGTTCCTGGAAATGTCACGCCCCTTACGATAACCGCGAGTTTCAACACACTACTAACTAACTCAACCAGGCCTCGTCCCTTTTTTTTCTTTTCTTTTTTTTTTCATATGCCTTTGGCAGGAATTATTTAAATGAAGAAAATTGTGACGTGTACATTTCCTCAAGAAAACTTAAGACTACAATAAAGGCGTTTCAGGGAGTTCAGAAACAGTGCTTACTGATATAGAGAATAATTCCCTTTGGAGTGGACTTTGTGCTATGTAACATTACAGACGTTTTTCATTCTCAAACAACAACATTACACTAAAAAGGTTGAAAATGTAAAAAAGCATAATAGGACCCTTTTAAGTGTCAACTTATTTCTCCTTATGAGATATAGAAACAAATGAGACAATTGTTGACATAGATGTGTAAAATTAAAACTAAATATAAAATTTACTTAAAAAATGTTGTTCAAATAATCTGGTTTTGGGTGAATTTGATGAGAAATGTTTGCGTTTATATTGAAATCCGACTTTTGATTGCATCTTGGCAAATCTGAGCACAGTTTGAGACACTATTAAGACACTTTTGAAGGTCTAGCAGAGACTTATGACTTATCACTAAGGTCTTTTTCTCAGCTAAAGCTGGATACTTCAGCCATTTCCATTTTTGTCTTCATTTATTTTCATTGCTGTCTAAGAGAAACAACTGAGATATAGAGATCTCATTTGTCATTTCCTCTTCAATGGGTTGTTTTGAGTGGCCTGTGTTTTGTTCTGTTTGTTTTGCTCACATGCATGGATCATAAAGACGTCGTCAGCTAAACAACTCATTACATATTAAGATGAAATACGAAAACGGCTACATAATGGCCATGTCAGATAAAGTGATGTGAAGGCTCTATTAAGCTCTTCACAGAGTATCATTTCATCTAATTAAAGCATGCACGCTCACAGAGCACCTCTCAAGAGTTGCCTTCGCTCTTGCCATTCCGAAGGGTTTTGCATATTTCGATTCCTGGCACGTTTTTGAACAGGCTTATATTGTAATCACTTTTTCTAATTGCCCACGGTGCAAGCTTGCCTGAACCCCAGAGACTTCTTTCTGACCTACACAGTGTACTTAATGTCCCATTACCACTAATGAACTCTCTTTCCTCTGCTAAAGGGAAGTTCGAGTTAGACCTACTCCGCAGGAAAGGATTGTTAACGTGGAACAACTGCTCGTGTTCTCAGTGTTGGCATCAAGACGGCTTCCAGAATCGCTCATTTGGTATGTTTAGTTTGATAGGACTTTGGTACTCCAAGACAAGAGCTGAACTCTGTTGTGAGAGATTAGGATGTGCGTACAAATCTAGATTCAGAAACATTTTGTAGTTGTATACATGTTTTATTTACATTTAGACTGATCAAAATTGTTCACAAACTATTCTATAATTAAAACTGTATTATTGTAAAACTACAATTATATGTACATTAAAGCTAGAGTTTTTCATTAACACTTTTTGTTATACTGGTTGAAACTTTCTCTTCACGTCCTGATAGCAATTAATAATAGAAGTGGTCTCATGTGTTTTGGAGGAGGCGTGGCTTTGGAGAGCGCTCTGAAGGGAAGGTGGGATCTTATGCTTTCAAAGCTAGCTTGCTATTGCTAGCCTCTCCGAAATTGCCTACCCTAGCTTTAAGAAAATGTTAACGATGCCTTCCTGTGCAAAAAGTCACAATATTAGGGTGTTATGGGCGGTTGCCAGGGCATCACAATGTGGTATCTAGGGTTTTCTGGATGGTTGTTAGGGTGTTGCTAATTGGTTGCTATGGTTTTCTGGGTGGTTAATTGCTATGTGGATGTTTACAGGCTCCTAGTCTATGGGATTTTCTTTCACCCATTTTATCACCCATCAGGTGAAAATTATTGATCATGATTTGATCATGAAAATCATAATTTTTCAAAATTTTTACATTGTTGCAGCACCTCTCTTCCCAGTCTGTCAGTAACACTCTGTTTAGTTCCTGTCTCTATGAAGCACCTCCTTCCGAAAAAGCACAGTGTTCTCTAAATGGTCGGCTGGACCATTTGGTTTGTGATTGGTCAACAACTTTGAGCGTGTTCTGGAAATGTCACGCCCCTTACGATAACTGTGAGTTTCAACACACTACTAACTCAACCCCCCTTTTTTTGAGTGTGCCTTGAGCGGGAATTATTTAAATGAGGAATATTGTGATGTGTACATTTCCGCAAGAAAACTCAAGACTACAATCGAGGCATTTCAGGGAGTTCAGAAACAGCGCTTACTGATATACAGAATAACTGATCACTTAAACAATTAAATTAATAATTTAAAAAGCAGAGCACCTCTCCTAAACAAACCACACAATTGAGGTATCATTTTATGTTATGAGTTACTTCAGATTAAGCATCCCCACTATAACATGTAAGGAACATAATTACTCACCTTGTAGAATTGGATCGGTTAATTTATCTTCGACTGTTAAGTCAGGGCCCAGAGTTTGAAGTGAGGATAATGCAATTTTTCCTTGAAGCTCAGGTCCCTCTGGGTTCAGGCTAATTTTGCCACCTTCTTTATCTTAGGGAGTACATATGAGACTAAAATAAAATCCAATGACTTTGTAGTAGCAGCAGACTTCAAAAGTCAACAAGGAATTCATTTCAAGAGAACTCTTGGCATGAATCTCTAGGGGCAAAATCATCTGTCTGATTAACATTTCTAAAAAACAAGTGCTGATTTTGATTGCCAAATGCAAAATATCAGTACTGAAAGTGCTCTTTTAAACAACATTTTTAAAGTCCCCAAAAATTTATTTAATGTATATACAATATCAACATACTTAAGCTGAGTGACATAACATATTACCAATTACATATAACAATACTGTTCAAAAGTATGATTTTTGTAAAGAAATTCATACTTTTATTCAGCAAGGACACATTAATGTGACATTAAAAACATTTATGATGTTACAAAAATTTCTGTATCAAATAAATGCTGTTGTTTTGAACTTTCTATTCATCAAAGGAATCCTGAAAAAAATGTATCATGGTTTTCAAGATTGATAATAATAAGAAATGTTTCTTGAGAATTAAATCAGCTTATTAAAAATTATATCTGAAGGATCATGTGACACTGAAAACTGGAGTAATGATGCTGAAAATTCAGCTTTGCCATCTCAGAAATAAATTACATTTTAAAATATATTTTAAAATACAAAACAGTTACTTTAAATTGTAATAAAATTTCACAATATTACAGTTTTTACTTTATATTTGATCAAATAAATGCAGCCTTGGTGAGCATAAGAGACTTAACAACCCCAAACATCTGAATGGTGGTATATAATATACTTTAATAAAGTCACCTGTGTTTGATTTTTCTCTCCTTGCATTCTGGATTCGCTGTGGTCTCCTCGAGCCCATTCTCTCAACAGAAGGCCTTTCAAGTGGTGGTCGTGGCTGTACATTTTCAGCTCTGCCTATATTTGGAAACATAATACAGTACAAAAATGATTGCTTTCCCCAGACTACATCAGCTCATGTATCAGTACTAAAATCTAATCTTTGAACTAAAATTTTCATTCACCTCACTAGATACAAGACATTATGTGTCAAGAAAATAAAAGAATGTGTATTTGCCTGATGGTATGTTGAGGCTCAATTCAGACTTGGATCTTTCTTCTTTCCTGTTTGCAGATGTGCTGCTCTTCCTGGCGGTGAGCGGAGGAGGTCCGATAACTTTTGACCCAAAAGCAATATGGGAGGAGTCCCGGGGTGTAGGACCCCTTGTGATGGATGCCTTGACGCCACCTGTCTCTTCTAGTAAAGAGACATGCACAAAACACTTACCAAATCCTAGCTGATATACTTAACCCTAGGCAAATTTCTAAGGCCTCTAAATTATCAACATGTTCAAAACTTTGCTGAAAAACCTGTTGTAAACAATCTACTGCATGTCTTTTGTCATTTGGCTACTTTTATACTTTTTAGCAAGTAAGAGGCCTTTTAGTTTAATTCTAAAAATGTCCCCCTTCATATATATTGTTATTAATATTTTAAGATGAACACTAACTGGACTGAAGCCACTTCTAAGCAATTAAATATCATCTTACTAAGACATATTATTGAGAGATATAGAATGACAACTGATATTAATATGCATTTTATGTTAAGTAGTCTTCTATTCTGTTATAAATCTCATTGATTTACATTTACTTTACTTATTTACATTGATTTTTGGCCATAAAAATATCAATAACTGCACCAAATTGAATATTAAATTGCATATAAAATTGAGGTGGTTTTTTTTTGTCCTCCTGGAGTATGTGCTCCATATTCTCACTTTATCATATTATGTGGGCCATAAAAGCCTGATGTAAATATAATATTTTGTCTAAAGGTTCAATAAACTTTTCCATTTCCAAAAATGAGATTTTTCTGACTATTACCCCATATGTCAGGCTTTACCCCTTATATGTTTTCTAGAAATCAACCATAAAACCATAATAAAATAAAAGACATGTCTATGGTTCTTGTTTATGTAAAGTTCTTGCATAACTTTTAATAAATCAAGCAAAATTTCTATTCAAAAGTGGATTGTTTCAACCCAGATTAACCCCTGAGTATTCTAACATCTGCTATTCAAGCAAAGTGACGATGTATTAAAATAGTTTGTAAATAAATGTAATGTTGTTTGTATTTAGACTAACAATATCACAACATTTTCTATGACAATACGTTTGCATTCATACTCATAATCCTTGTAATTGTGAGGCCCTTGCCATCTGTTGGTTTGGAATTGGCATATTTTCAATTGTTATTTAGTGCAATGCTGCAAGAAAAAGCAGTGTTAAGGTCATGGCAACCTGGCAACAAAACACAAAATACTGCCATTTGTCATTTCAGCATAACAGCCAGCTCAGGATCCAAAGCTGTAAGCTACGACTACACGGTTTCATACACAAGGCCCAAAGTGTTTTGATACGTTGTTGCTAGGTGATGAAACAGGGAAAAAATGATTAATGTAGAACGAGAGACTGCGGTCTTTTGTTGCAATATGTGTATATGTAGAAACATTTTATATGATCTCATTACAGTAAAACACCTCTTGTGAGAGACTGACCTTTTGTTATATTAATGTCTTGCTAGGGCATTATTTGAGTCTTTTTCTAGAATCTAAGGGTGAGATGACAGCAGTCTGGCACTGTGATGTGAGGCTAACAGATGTCTGGATAAATAAAAACCGTAAGAACAGCTATGAAGGTCTCACTGGGCTGGCAGACTGGACAGGTATGCGACTAAAGAGAGATGATTAGAGCTCTCTTGGCAAGAGGTGTCTCTTGTCAGCAAACTAACAGACAGCAAATAGCAGGAGAGTTCTGCAGAGGGGACTGACCTTCTGTTTAGCAAAGAACAGGAGAAAAGCACAAAACTTTATGACTCAGTTGAGTTAAACACTCAAAAAAGAAATGCATAGAAACTAAGCAAAGAAAGGAATTACATTGAACGATGAAGTATTTGCGTGTGGAACTGACCAGTATCTGAATTTGCAGGTCCACCCTTTAAATCAATCTGTCCCAGCGTCTTCATATTCACCAGCTGGACAACATGCTGAACTTCACTAGGAAACTGGCAGTTCCTGGGAATCTCTTCTTTTGGACCATTTCTTATTTCTAAACCTTGAGTATAATGCAAAAAGTAGAATGTTTTTAGGCAATGAGAAAGCAATGTTGCAAAGATGCTGCTCAAGTAAAGAAACAGATCTAGGCGAAAATGTCAAAAATGAAGGCTAAGCATTTGGCACTTTCCATGAATTGTTTATGGGTCAGTGAAAAGAGGTGCTTAACTTTCAGACTTTCAACCAAGGTCAAACAATATATTATTTAAGGTTTTGTATTTTCTGTGATGTTTGCAGTTTTTGCAACTCTGTTGTCAGTGATTTTTGTGAATATGAATACAGTTCAACTGTTTTTTGTTTGTTTGTTTGTTTTAGTGTGAAAACTAAATATGAATGAATATTTTAACATTATTAACATTGATTGTATAATTAATATTAAATATTAATATAACAAAAAATGTGTGTGTGTATATATATATATATATATATATATATATATATATATATATAATGTATTTATTTATGGCCTACATGAAGCCATTATTCACTAGTGACTAACTAGTTTGGGATTAGTTTGCCTTTTTTTAAAGCTAAACGTATTTCTCATAAATTCAAGAAAAATATTTGTCATACTTTTTTTTATTAATGTCACAAATATGATATTTTTCCTCACTATAACTGCAGATTTGAATGGCTGCGCTTGACAAATGCAGTCAATAATACAATCTTTGAGAAAATGGAATGAGATTTTTTTTTTTTTTTTTTTTTTGCCATGCTGCAGAAACTGATTTTATTTCAGTTTCTGGAGGCACAATTTTATGGATTTTTTTTAACAGGTATCAGGTTTGCAATCAAAATGTGGGACACAGCTAAAAATTACATTTAACATTAGATTTTGTGTCTCTAATTAAAGTAATGGGACACCAATGTATATCCTATTCATGGAAAGTGCCACTTGCACAATATATGTTAAAGGGGACCTATTTTGCCCTTTTTCAGTGTCTTGATTTTATTTTTCGGGTCTACTAGAATAGGTTTTCATGTTTGATTTTTCAAAAAACACATTATTTTTCACATGTTTTACATTATTGCAGCACCTCTCTTCCCAGTCTGTCAGTAACACTCTGTTTAGGTCTGTCAGGTGCACTATTGTCAAAGATGATTGACAATTAGCATAGGACTTAGATCGGAGGTATATGGTTCTGTTTTTGGGGAACAACTCTCCACCCATCTGTGCAGCCTAGCATGGATAAGAGTGCAGCGATAACCCCCTTAAGATAAATAGAACAGAACCAACATAAATGTATTATATCATTAATGTTCTTAATGACAATAATTTAATGTAACACATAAATAAAGATAAATGAGTCTGATTAGCTCCTGAGCAATGCGATAAAGCTGCTAATAACACTAAATGCACAATATATAGGGGATGTTATGTTGGGATAGGCGTGACCTACCAGAACTGACGCTACCTTTGATTTCCTGTCTCTATGAAGCCCCTCCTTCCGAAAAGCGTAATGTGCTCTGATTGATCGGCTGAACCTGTGTGTTGTGATTGGTCAACCGCTTCAAGTGTGTTTTGGAAATGTCACGCCCCTTACCATAACTGTGAGTTTCAACACACTACTAACGCAACTCAAACTGGGCCTCAGCACTTTTTTGCGAATACCTTGGGCGGGAATTATTTAAACGAGGAATATTGTGACGTGTACGTTTCCGGAAGAAAACTCAAGGCTACAACTGAGGTGTTTTCAGTGCTTACTTATATTAAGAATAGCTCCCTTTGGAGTGGACTTTGTGCTTTGCAGACCTTTTTCATGCTCAAACAGCAACACTTCACACTAAAAATGTTGAAA
Source organism: Mylopharyngodon piceus (assembly GCA_039654765.1). Taxonomy (NCBI): domain Eukaryota; kingdom Metazoa; phylum Chordata; class Actinopteri; order Cypriniformes; family Xenocyprididae; genus Mylopharyngodon; species Mylopharyngodon piceus. The sequence goes on along the minus strand of CM077460.1, from coordinate 20,680,091 downwards.
ATGTAAAAAAGCGTAATAGGACCCCTTTAAAAAGCAGGCTACAAAATGGTATACATCAAGTAAAGTGCAGAATGCATTTTTCCCTAACCTCCATCCATGCAGTCTGCTGGTTCATTCTTCATCGTGAAGATGCGGCGAAGCTTACAGCAGGCGGAGATGATGATGCCATCCAGAGACAGGAAGCGCTTCCCTCTGAATATCTCAGTGGTGAGGGAGTCCAGATCGATACACAGATTACACCACTGCACACAGACAGTAGTACCTTATCATACTAGCTTGAGAACATTTATCAGGTCATTTTTGTGGTCTGTGATCTGACTACTTATTTGCAGACAGTCGTGAAGAATGCAGCAGTGCATAATGTTGTTCAGGACTTACAGTATTGCGTATGAGGGACGTTAGAGGTATTCTCGCATGTAACGGGGTTGCTGAGAGCTCTTTATGAACGGTCGACAAGTAGAGTCTCCTCTTTAGGTGCTCTTCATCAGTCACTCTAGAAGACAGCACTGAAAAGTTAACTAAATAGCTTGCTCTGTGAAGCAGATGGAAAGATCTTTAATCATTTTCTCGTGTGTTTGAACAAGTGTGTAGGAGTGGTATCTGCATGCGTGAAAGTGTGAATTAATTCACTCTCCATAGTAATAAACCCTCTACGCTTTCTCTGAATTTCAATTATATACTATATCAGTGCAACAACAAGATTGTTTTCAGTAGCTTGAAGATAGATGTTGGATGAATCTGTTAACAATGACACTAAATTTTAAATGAATTTTAAAAAAGAAACACTTGCACTTACAGAAACTCAGTGGAAAAGTCTTTTCCCAAAGGAATGTTGACTTGTAGAATCAGAAACTTCTGAATCAGACCAACTATAGGAATAAGAAACATGAGATTTTAAGATATGAAAGATATACGCACAAAGAGACACATATAATTGGTGATTCAACAAGATAATCAATCCTATATAACAATACTGTAACACTTGGCATTATTAAACTGATCTTTTCATGGCAAAGAGAAAGCAATGTTGCGAAGATGCTTAAGTGAAGAAACAGATCTAGGCTAAAAAGTCCAAAAAAAAAGTGTCAGTGAAAGAAGGTGCTTAATTTTCAGACTTTCAACCAAGGTCAAACAATATTATTTAAGCATTTGTATTTTCAGCAAGGTTTGCCGTTTTTGCAACTCTTTTGTCTGTTTTTTTGTTTTTTTTTTAATGCATGTTTAAATACAGTTTAACTCTGATTAATCTGGCTTTGTAGACATAAAAAAAAAATCGCCTTACTATAATAGAATACTAAAGTAATCTTTAAAATTAATCTAAGCCCTAAAGCTAGCCATTCGTTAGCTATAAATGTAAAATGTGAAATATAAGTGCACTGACTCTGATTTATTCAGATTTTAATAGTACTTACGTGCCATCTTGCTATCCTTAGGTAACTGCATCTTGTGTGTTTGACTGCTGCCTTCGAGACTGTATACAAAGCCCTTCACTTCTTTATCAAACACCTGTTAAAAAAAGAGAAGATAAAATCAATAATAAGATAGATGTTTCAAATAATCCTCCTCGGTAGTATTTCTGTTAGTATATACCCACAATATCTCAGTATATATACCATTAAAGCAATGCATGGACTAATACTGTTGTGTTAAATTTAAAAGCGATTGTGCTGGATTCTCTAGTGGTATGGTATTGGTATTTAGTTCTTCTTTTTGCTGCTACTTGTGGTATGTTTCAGTTAGATGAGAATGTAAAATAATAACCATCATCCAATTCAGGAGACCCATCTTTCCAATTCAAGAGATTATTTACAGGGCAGATTCTTCAATGCAAGCTGTGTCTCTATGAATGTGTCCCTTTTTTACTCCAATGAATACTGTTTTTCTAAGGTTTTTTTTGTTATTATTCCAAGGTTTTTCTTTTCTTTTTATGTTTATTTTTTGAAGGCCAATTTCTTTATAGGGACATGCCTTCGAGAGTAAAAAAGCAATAGAACATTTTCACCGTTATTGCCCAGGAAAAAAAGATACAGTTCATTGAACTCATGCTGACTTTGTGACAACATGCCCCCATTACTATATGAGGTAAGTTGCAAAATGGGAGGCCTTCATTAAATTGGCTATTATATGCTTTTAAGTTAAATTTAGAGTAAAACTATTATGAAACACAGCAAAACATGATGATGCTAAAATTTATATTGAAACATATATTGTATATATTTTCCATGAGCAGTTAAAAACCCCAATTTCCCCTTTTCATTATGGCAAAATCTGTCATTATTGAAACATACATACTTTAGTTATTGAAGGTTTCCTGCCATATAGTTTCCATTTTGCCACAGGATCTTTTCCTTGTGCACTGAAGATGTCAACCGTGAGACCACCCTACACACACACACACACACAATGAAAAGTTTGCAGAATACAGTATAACGTACAGCATAGAATTACAGTCCCGTGTTCAGTGCTCACTCACAGTACCTGATAATCGTTCCTGAACATGCTTCTAAATGATTCAAAGATTGAAATGTGAAGGTTGCTTTATTCTGTCGTCTTCGAGACGAACAAAGGATGATTCATAACCACTGCAGCACAATGACGGTTATATATCAGCTAATAACCTGTAGCAGTCGCCTTCATAATGGGTTACTCAGACTAGCGCAAAACATATTTTAACCACATTCACCCAAGAGAACGAAAAACAGTGTTAAAAATTCTCGGTTCGTTTAGTCATTTAGCCTATTTGTTGTTAGAGCGCTTTGTTAATTAAAACACTTACGTTGGTTAGCTGATTAGCTAATACACAAGCAAGAGCAGGTCGTTTCTATGGCAACGGGACGCTATCACCGTGACAGTGGCATTCTGAAATGAATAGAGAATGCATTTTAAATTCCATTTTATTATGCAAAATTGTAATGCGAATGTGAATAATACGTAAATAGAATGAAATTCAAAGCAATTCATACAATTGCTATAAGTTAGTATGAATTGTCCATATTATATTATATTATATTATATTATATTTTGATGGCGGTGGTGATTGTTTGCACAATATTGAACTTTAAAGAAATATGACAGAATAAACAAAGCACAATTAATCAAATTAACGATTATTATTATTATTATTAATTTATATATTTTTATTTTATTTTATTTTTTCTTTCTGCTGGACTAATGAAAATCCTCTGATGTGTGACTTGAATGTCTTTTAAGTGCGCTGAAATTTTCTCTTCCTGCCATTCCAAGAATAAAGCAAAACCCCAAGTGTTAAACTAACACTGCCAGTGTTTATATCAGGGGTGTCCAACCCTGCTCCTGCAGATTTCAGCTCCAACCCCAATCAAACACACCTGAACCAGCTAATCAAGGTGTTCATGGTTGCTTGATAAGAGCAACTAAAGTCTGCAGGACGGTAGCTCTCCATGAGCAGGGTTGGACACCCCTGGTTTATATAGTCCATAACCAGGTAACGCGAGTTACGTAATCAGATTACTTTTTCAATTTTTTTTTTAATTTACAACAAAATATCTGAGTTACTTTGTTCTCCCATTTAGTGACTGACAGCTTTCTTGTCTCCATGTTGAGAGAAATCGGGAGTGCAGAGGCGTTGTGTAAACATAATGCTTATTCTAGACTAGTGTGAGCAAAGAACTTATATTGACAAGAAGTGAAACTCAATAGAACGTTCCATTGCAACACCAGCGCCCAGCAGCAGCCCTACGTAATATCATTGCGCCTGCTGCACCCATGGTACGGCAGCAAAATTCCTTGATTATTACGCCGGAATGAGAGTATAGTTCCTAGCCATATCGGCCTAGAAAATCGCAATTTTTCATTTTCCGTCGGTCTTAGTACACGATGTAACTACAGAAGAGTCAAGTTTTAAATGGGAAAAATATCGAAACTCTTTGGTCATTTTTGAGCGAGATGCTAACGGTCTAATCAGATTCAATGAACTATGCTAAGCTATGCTAAAAGTGGTACCGCCAGACCCGGAGATCGGCTGAATGGATTCGAAAACGGTAAAACTCAACTGTTTAACTCTAGGGGAATTGGAAAATGAGCCTGTTTTTTAAAAAAAGTGGAGTGTTCCTTTAAGAAAAACGTACATTAAAGCTGAAATCCCAACCTGAATGATGACAACACAGAATAACATACAATCACTGGTGATCAACAAATCCTTTTAACAGTTTATTTTACAGACGTTGTGTTTAAGTCTTCCACTTTTTTTCACAAAACCTTTGCTCTCTAGAAACCCAGTCAAAAAATTAAAATGAAAATTATTTCAAGTTCAAGTATTAGCATTATAAACACTGAATTAATACCAACATATGAAATTAAATTAAGGACATGCATCAGAAAAACTGGGAATGTTGGACAATAAATATATAACAGAATAAAACAGCTTGACAGTAAATTGTTTTTGCAGTGTTGTCTAATATTAATGTCCGTTAAAGCAAGCTATGTAAACGAAAAAACAGCCACAGTGTCCAAAAGTGAGAATTATGGGATAACAGACACAGCAATGCATCATGTTCTATAAGATCGTTATTTTGTAGCGTGATCCAAGGGATTAAAACGTATATATTTCAGACCTAGTGGAGTAATTTACTATTAGCCTACTATTACTCCACTAGGTCTAAAATATATATTGTACGTTTTAATCCCCTGGATCACGCTACATGATGATCTTAACTTTATTAATTATTATTTTTTTTAAATTTACTATTAATAGTAAATATGTAAAGTTGCATAAAATGGAAATACTCAATAAAGTAGGCTAACTACGTTACCTCAGATGTGTAATGGTTGGATTCCACAACTGATAACATAAAACATATAGGCTAAGACAATACAACATTAGCTGTAGGTGTCATAAAATTTACTGAATTTGAGAAATTTTCTATTGCGTTTCTGATTTGGCTGTGAGATTCGCCGATTTTGGGTGCATAAGATGTGATGGATGCTATTGTCCAGTTGGCATTTTCATCCCAAAATGGCTGCCGCGCTACCGAAGCACCACCTAGTGGCTGTTACCCAAAAAGCATCAGAGTTTCGCCTCTTGGGTTCTATACTCTTTGGTGTGAGCATACATTTACTCATTTACTACTTATTCTGTATTCCAGAATAGCAGCACTGCTGAAAGGCATGTTTGTTTGAAGTGCGCCCTCTACTGTACAGGCATGAATTTGCATTTTCTTCAGCCTGAGGCATTTTCCTTTCACTTTTGGTGTGAAAGGGCCTTTACGTTTGCCAAAAATATAACTTCTTTGTTGTTATAAAAACAAACAGCCCAGCTCAGATGAGAAAAAGTAATGCAAAAGTAACAGAACGCATTACTTTCCATAAAAAGTAACCAAGTAACGCAATTCGTTACTTTTTTAGGGAGTAGCGCAATATTGTAATGCATTACTTTTAAAAGTAACTTTCCCCAACACTGGTCCACAATAGATTATATAAACACTGGCAAACACTAACAAATTAACATGGGAGTTTGAATGTTTACTATGTTCATGTATCATGGTATTTACATTGTACTTCAAGGTACCAATACCTTGAAGTACCCCATGGTGTCATGTCTTGTGATGTAGCATTCTTAATTAACTTGATTTTATCTGAACTGTCTCTATGTCATGGCGAATATGCCTCTCTTCACTCATGGAGAATGTCTTAATATTGTAGACACAGAAAGTGGACTAGTGAATTTTGAATGACAGTGCAATTGCATGTGTTAGAAATAAAATCTTCCCCAAAGTCTTGCAACACCTTAGACCCACTGCTTTAAGTGCATTGTGAATCATTCATCATTGTTGAACGGTGAATGTCAAATGCATGCGTTTTTGTAAGTCAGAGATTAAACTTTCAGCATTTTACCCTGTGACTATGGAGACTGGCACCAACAGGGAATTAGTATTCATTGTGCAATGTGCAAAAAAAAAAAGAAAGAAAGAAATATTATCTGTTAGGTTCCTATCCATGATAATTTAGAGAGAGAAGCGTGTCTTGCGTTTGTGTGTGACAAAGGTTTAACTACTTTGAGCAGATGGTGGGTCTTTACATGCATTTCAATACTAATGATGCAGCAACTGCAAACTGCTTCCCAAATTGGATTTTGGAAGGTTTTTAATAAGTCTATTACTAAGCAATGTAAATTAAGGCCATTGTCACTGAAGGTCAAATATGTAATTTGATGGCAGCTTGGAACATACCTGAATAGACACACTACAATCAATAAGCTAACAACACTATTCGAAACCACAAAGGGTGCCACTTCATTATGAATGTAGCCAATCTGTTGAATACTGAAAATTATTACCCCATTTTTCTGTAATTCCCTCGGTGATAGGTGACCACTGAGCTGTCATTTCATATCTAATAGAAATGCCTTATTTAGACCTATGGATGCAAACATACATTTACATAATTTTTCTGTCTTAATAAATGTGCAGGGTTCATATTAAAAGTTTTATTGAGTGCCTAAGCTGATGTTAATATATTTCAGCATATATGCATATAAATTAAACACTGCGCTGTGACTGAATTATCAGTTTGTTTTGGTGTGGATGTGTTTACATAATGTTGAGTTGTGTATTCTGTAATGCATTTTTGCATATTGATTAGAAAGCTTTTTTCTTCTTCTTTTTTTCTTTTTTTTTTTTTTAATAATCTCAAATATAACTCAACTAATTCCTTAAAAATAACTTGGCCTTTTTAACAAATGCATGCTTTTAGCATTTAATGAAGCTTTTTTTAATATAAGCAGTTATAAGAGAAACTGTCTGCTATGCAGACGTCTTTTATTATCACTATATTAATATCTATAGGAATGTAAAGGCCAACCCCCAGAAAGCAATGAGGCTTATAGTTACATTTACTCTATTCAGTGTAAGGTTGATTTTTATACTCTGATATGAGCTGAAATGTTTCTATGGCTCTCTGAAGGCCAAAATGTAACTGGGGTTATTATTGGTTGTAATTCATTAATATATCATTTTAAGTACCACAGAAGGCAAAGATAACAAATGAACTTTTAACAAATGAAGTCCATTTGATTTAGTCAAGCACATACTCATTTTTTTCATTAGTAAGATACTGAATCTCATTCACTGTATAGTGATGAATCCACAAGTCTGTTTGCTATTACACTGTGTCTGTTGTTTCAGCTTTGTATCTACTCAAACATGTCTCTCAAGGTTCAGGTTGCTGCATGTGATAACTATAGTAAATATACCGTTATTTGACTATAAAATTTTGTCTTTGCAGTGGAGAATGGCCTCAGCAATTAACTTAGCCATAGACTTTGTAATCATTTCACTGTCATGGATTTGTGACAGGAACCTCAAGATTTCTTTGTGGCAACAGCTTGACAACTTTTCCAAGTATACATGTAACAGCTTTTTTTTTTCAAGTAAACCAATTATAGAGAAAATAATTGTGCTGTAAAACTATTTTAGAATGTCCGTCCCTTGGTGTGATGTAGAGAGTACGTTTTTTCCGCTCTGTGCAATACAAATGTAAACAAGCTGCTAATAAACTGCAAATTATTCACTGACAGTAAGGCAATAGGAGAGTGGCTCAACAGGGAATCAAATCCCTTTGAACAATTAATCACTGTCTCGTTTTTCTGATGGAGGTGTGAATTTTTCCTCTAATTAAATGATGAAAAACTTATTTCTGGCATCTGTTCCTGATGACCTATACATGCAAACAACACATTAGTCTTTTACAGTATCTTACATTTCTGAAAATGTAGCTATTCAGAATTACATAGTTTCCAATTTCATAAGTCTTCATTGGTATGTAGGCTAGCAACACATTACACAAGCAGTGTAACTTATTCACATAGTTACGCCATTAGGTGGCAACAAAGCACTGCGTTTTTGAGTGAATCATTAAATAAAACATTGAACCGATTCGCTCCCAAACACTGATCTCTCGTCTCTCAGGAACGAAAGCCGTCTTTATGAGTGATTCATTGAATCATTCATTTAGCCGATTCGTTCAAAAGTTCATTCAGGAACAAAACACCACTACTTTGTGTTGCTTGGAGGCGGTTTATTGTGCTTTAACTCTACATTTTCGTTGGAGGAGCAAATCTTGTGTAAGTTACTTAATATTAACTTCTTGTTTATTGAACTGTACACTCTTAAAAATAAAGGTTCTTTATTGGCATCGATGGTTCCATGAAGAACCTTTAACCTTTTCATTCAACAAAAGGTTCTTCATAGTGGAAAAAAGGTTCTTTAAATTATTAAAATGTTCTTCACACTTAGAAAAAAATGGTACTTTTAAGAACTGTTCACTGAAAGGTTTGTTGGGGAACCAAGAATGGTTCTTCTACAGCAATTAATGCGAAAAACCTCTTTTGGAACCTTTATTTTTAAGAGTGTAGTATCACAATTATGCTGTTGGTCTGAAATCAGAATGATTGCATTTAGCCTACTCAACGCTGCACCTTCTGTACAGTACGTAACAGCAGGTGATGGCTAGCTGCATCTAATCGTATTTAAAATGCAATTTCAGCCTCAGAGAATGGGCTTTTGCTAGCACGCTGCTTTTAAATGTTTTTTTTTTCCCTATGTAACTCAGCTAAGTTAGACAGATGTCTTTGACCATTGCGCTGCTTTTCAAAGTCCGCGAATGAGAGCGCAGTCACGTCAAGTTAAAAGAAGCTCGATTTTTAGTCACAATGAAATCAAAATCGAAAATTCTAATTTTTTATGGAATATTTCATTATTTATTATAAATGATTTATCAGTGCACATCATTATTTTTTTTTACATTCTTGTGCCCTCATAATCTTTATTCAAAATAACTTCCCCTCCCACTTGCAAGACGTCTCTTCTCTTCTCTTCTCTTCTCTTCTCTTCTCTTCTCTTCTCTGATGACGTATTTACTGCCGCGAGGGAGGGACAACCTGTCACTCATGTGAGATGCAGGAATAGCAAACCACAATGATCCAATCAGTTCTAGGTGGAGAAAATCAAGTCCCGCGCTACGTTTTCCTTTTCACTCAGATATACGTCTAAATAGGCCCTGTCTCAAATGGTACACTGTACTTACAGTCTTGTGGACTTACAATGGCTGCCAAGTGCACGTGTTCTTTAAAGTCCCCATGAAATCAAAATTTAAGTTTTTTAGCTTTTAGTATAAATGTGTTAGCCTTACTGTTATCTAAAAGCTAGTGTGCTCCAAAACAATGACAAAATTTGCATTTAGAAGATATAAGCACAGATATGATAGCACAGAGCGGATCATATGCTTGAGTCGGTGCATACCAGAAAACGTATTGGACCATTTGAATTCTGCACAGAATGCTATATTTTAAAGGTGCAGTGTGTGAATTTTAGTGGCATCTAGCGGTGAGGTTGCGAATTACAATATAGAGAAGCTACAGTGACCAACGCACGACAAAGATGTCATCGTCTGAGACAGCAGAGAGTAGCCAGTCAAGCAAACGCGCTCTGTAGAGCAGTTTGTCCGTTTAGGGCTACTGTAGAAACATGCCGGCGCAAAATGGCGACTTAACATGTAAGGGGACCCGCGGTGTATGTAGATAGAAATGGCTCATTCTAAGGTAATAAAAACATAACGGTTCATTATGTAACGTCTTTATACACCACTGAAAACATAGTTATGTATATTATATTGCATTTCTGTCAATAGATCCTCCTAAAATTTACACATTGCACCTTTAAAGCGATATGGAGGAGAAACGGTTAGAGATTAGGAGGAAACTGAGGCTTTACCGAGCTCAACGGCTCTGGCTGAGCTGTGATAAACAAAATGCTATTGGCTATTTTTAAAAAGGGGAGAAGCTGTTTGATATGTCCCGTCCTGTCTTCCTGTTTCAGTGGAAATTATGTCAACACATTGAATAATGCTGTTCTACTCGACAATCAAATCAGCATTATGTCACGAAAGTGCTGACTTGTACGAAGACTGTGAGTGTTTAGGGTGCCATTTGGGACAGGGCCATAGGGAAGAGAAGGCTATCACAACTTCCGTTTCATGCCGACTTTAAAAAACGCCCCTCGAGACCAAATGCATTTCTTGTCAAAATCCATTTTCATGTCAGTGCATCTGTGTCCAACTGAGAAGATAACTATGCTGTATACAGTATTTTACTTGGTATTCTACATAGTAGCCTATAATACGTAGTTCATTGTGTAGCCTGTAAGTGTCTTTGAAGCAAGTTTATATTGCTTATTTTTTTTGCCTAATAATAAAAACATAACACTTATGGCGCTGTAAAATTAGCGAATCTTGGGAAAAATTTCATTGGTTAAATAGGTTGTCAATTTGTCAATGTAGTGATGTATGAAGCACCACTTGGTTACTTCCAAACTAAGCAGCTTTATATTAGCACTGTAAGCCTGGCGAAATTCGCGTGCTAGAAGATCAACAAACTTGAATCCGATGCGTAGTCAGTGCGGGGGTATTTTTCGCCTATACAAAGGTAAAAGTGACTGCGCCTTTAATATGTTTCTTTAATAAGTGTAGGAGTGCAGTTGGAAACTATGAAAAAGAAAGTCAAGACTCCAGTAGTGCTAACTAGTATTAATGAGACGTTCTTCTACATCACATCTCTTCTGATTCCTCAAGCATACATTGTTCTTCTTTATCAAAAATGACCTAGATATGTCTGGATGTGTTAAAGTGGAAAAGATAATTAGGAAACTCTGTTTTATATGCCATGTGATTTGCTCATATTGATTTTGCTTTGTTCTGAATTCAGATTCAAAGCATAAGATAAAAGCTCTGTGAAAATGCATCGTGGAATTCCATTAATTTGTAATATCCTTATTCATGGTCCTCTTCATTAAGTAAATATGAGCATGTGTTGGTAGGCCTACTGGTAAGGGAGCTGAGCGGATCTACTTTTCTGCAAATGTTAAAGGTTCAGTTGAGTGGAGTGAAACTCCGAGGCCAAAAATACATTAGAAAGCAATCTGCCTTGACATGCAATGTTAGTGGCCCTGCCATGAATTGTGACACATGTCATGGACATTGTTTCTCACTGAGTGAGTGTGTGATATTTCTTTGTTATGACAGTACTATTACAGCATGTCCAAAAACATGAGCTGTGGAGAGGTTATGGAAAAGGATTCTGATATTCCTATGGATGTACAGTATCTTACACAGCCCAAGTTACTATAATGAATAAATCCAAACTAACAAATTGGAACATGGCATTTATCTGACAGGGCACTGCTATGCAGTTACTAAGGTGTTCTGAGCGGCTCTGTTGCTATGTGGTTTCTAGGGTGTTCTGGTTGCTAGGGCATTGGTAGTGGTTTCTAGGGTGTTTTGAAGGTGTAATGAACATTTTTAATTGTACACATTTAAAACTCCTTAAAATCATCAAAAATCAAATAAACAAATACAGCTAAAATGGCAGTTTTAGAAGTCATAGAAGTGTTTTACCTGGAATCTATTAAGTGAATGTGCAGTGCATCAACCAGTGGAGTAAAGTGCTCTGAAATGCCTGTGTTAGCATGGTCTGGCAAGCACAGAAAATCAATAAACAGCTTCCACTTCAGTTTACAGTCATTTAGTACAGACATTATGTTTATTTCTTTTCATTAAACGCATTCAAATCAAATCTCTTCAGGTTTTAACTATATGTGATGCTAACATAGCTGTGGGTGATAATGGAAAACAGAGAATGATCTGGTGGGTTGTACACAAATACAAGCTTTGAAAACATTATTGGAGAATTATAGTACCAGGAATGCTCCTATCTACCATGTTATTTATTTATTTTTACAGTTCTGTCGTTTAATTTTAAGGCAGATAAAAGTATTTTATAGGGAACATTTCTCTGTTTTAAGTTTCTGTAATTATTTACCCCTGTAGCAGTTTGTTTATGCAGATTTATATCTATATTATAAATAGACATACGTGAGAGGTTTCTGTGGTTTGAGAAGGAGTGTAGATGAAAGCTGCCTGACAGATGTCAGAGTCACCCTGTAGATAAGGTTATTTTTGTACAAGTATAAAATTCAGAATTATAAAGACATTCATATGCAAGGAAAAACACAGTAAATACAAAGGGAGCAGTTTGGAACTGAGATTTCACCTCATGGTAGCATCCTAAAATAGCTTGCGTCCTTCCGAATGGAAAACTAGAACTACAAGAATGTTTCTCCATTTCAGAGGAATTTGATTTATTATTGAACATGGTACATGAAATCCACAGTAGGCACTACGAGACTATTTGAATTGCTCACGCAACAGTTCTTGGAAACACAGAAACCTTGGCAAAAATATTTTTTTGACTGATTTATACATATGGGAGGTTAAGCTGCTTTTTAAGTTATTTCCAACTTAAGAATTACAATAACAAGCTTTCTTACTATGTGCAGTTCGTTGTTTGGTTTGAACAACCTTTGTACAGTTGAGTATCATGAGAACAATAACCAGATGGTAATGATAGAAATATCTTCTGACTGTTATCATTCCTCTTTCTTTGTCGAAATTTCAATGCAAATGCATGTTGTTGCACAGAAAATGCGCCAGTCATGAGCATGAGTAACTTTACAAATGCATATAAATGTTACAAATTATTGTTCTTTATTAATAGGCCACTAAATATAGGATTCATTTTGTAAGTTCCTGAAATAGGACAGGAAAGGTCGCTGAAAAACCAATATGGGGAAGAGGACATTAATCACAGATTTCTCAAGGAGAATTAAACTGACCTTTTGGCAGGCCAGGAACACACTGAAACTCTTGCTCACTCACATGAAATATGCTGCAGTAACAAACACAGCTCTCATTGTTCTCTCAGAGGGGACATAAATGGTGGAATTTACTCAAGGATAGTGTTATACAGTGTTTTAACAATATGATTGACCCCGATTTGCCAATGCACTCGGGAATAAACTGGAGAATTATAACCATTTTTCACTTTTTTTCTTTTGCGGTGTAACAAACTAAAAGTAGTTTTTCAGTAGCAATGTTTTCAGAACAGTGTTATTTCAGTATTATATTAAAATGTATTTATTAATATTTTTGAATTAGCTTTTATTTTTATATTTTCTGTTTTCATTTTAGTTTTAATATTTTGCTGTGCTATTGTCATTTTTATTAGTTTGTTTTTTATATTTCTATTTACCTTTAATTTATTTTTATTTCAGTTTTAGTTTTAGTCATTTTTAGTGCTGTCAATCGATTAAAAAAATTAATTAATCGCACATTGGAGTTTTTAATATGTTATATTGTAATAATTTCACAGTTACTCTCCAAATTAATGTAGAAACAACTTAAAGAGAGTATATTTTAAATATTTGTTCAATGGCATTGTTTTATGAATGAAGGCCAGCATCACTGATACTAATACTAGTACTGATGTCTCTATGAAATTGATTTAAAAAAAAAACCAAAAAAAAAACCATACAATTATAGACATTCAACATTATAGTATAACTAAAAGCTATCAATTTAAGCAATTATTAGGCTTTAAAAAATAACAACTTTTAATTCAAGTGAACTTAAAACAATCTTCACATAAACCCGTTATAATAAATGTCATATTTACCTGTGGCCTTCCTACCTGTCTAACAGGTAGGGAATATACAGAAATTGAATAAAGTTATCAAACACTTTACAGTCTGCACTGCATAAATTATAAATTAAATATAGATTAATCCTTATTAAAGCTACAATTTTCTCTGCTACCTTTGTTCTTTGATTAACATTAATGACAGACATCACAGCAACTGGTTTATTAGGCTGCTGTGACTTTAAGAGCTGCCGCTGCTGAACATGACACGGATCTCTTTTTCTCACAACTCTTTAAGTTCATTTAACTCATTTAAGACTGCTCTTATGAGGATACTCAACAAAACGGGCATTTTGGCATAATTCTGTGTGTTATTGTTTGTTCAAGTGTGAAAGAGAACTCGATACTGGCGCACGTCTTTCTGTGCACACGACTCGTGTGTGTGTCACACAGACAGACATTCACAGACATTATTTAGACATTTACTGCTTTAAACAATTTTAAAAAAAAAACAAACAAACAAAAAACAAATACAACTTAAAAGAATACCTAAATTGCTATGGCTGTTGGTTTACAGTATTTCTGTCAATGATAACTCTCAGAGTGTTTTGCATGGTAATAGATATGACAATGTTGATATGTTTGGTCTTGGTGGAATAGATCTGCTACACTGCTGCTGCTGTTGTAATTGCTGCTGCAGAGCAAGTACGGGACTTGCTACTTGCGATTACATACACGATACGCTGCTGTGAGCAAGTAAGACATGCTGCTGCTGTACAAAATAGCATATATGAATTACCCATAGCCGATCTATACAGGTGGAGCTGGGGAAGGTGGAGGGTTTCTGAAAGCGCTTTGCAACTGCTAACAGAAAATGCTTACCAGTATTTGAAGGTTGAGCAGCTCATTGGATACTGATACAGCAGGAACCAATCAGCTGTGTCCAATAGAGAACGATGTGATTGCAGGACCTATCAGACTGCGCCATCGAGAGTTTCATGACAAAACTTTGTATTTTTCCCGCCTATGCAGCCTATATATCAGCCAAAGCGGAAATTAGTTTCAGAGGTGGACTATATAAGTTAATTTTTTTTTAAAGGTTATGAAAACAAACATTTTTTTTTCTTCTGAATAATGAACCCTGATTAAATGTGCACAATGTGAGCAGGAATATTTAAGACCGTAAATTTAATGTACCAAACTCAACTGTGCCCTTTGTTATAGACAGAAAGGTATCTGTCAATAACACAGCTTTTTTTAAAAGCTCTTTAAAGTACCAGTAAGTGAAGGAAAAAGTGAACAAAATGTTTTGCAAGTTGTGTGAAATAGGATTTCAGTTTGCTAGAGGCTTGTATAATATCTCTGCACTCGTCCACCTTAATTAAGCAGGCCGGCAAGTCCATCACTCTAATTCTCTTCCATTCTCTGCCTCGCTCTCACTCCTAGCTCCTAGTCCCCAATCCCCCCCACTCATCTCAAACAAGCTGCCGAATCTGTCTCTCTCACTTGCTTTTGCTCTCATATAGCGATGACTAATCCCTCTGTCTGGAGCCTCAGGCTTTGTGACGGCTCCCGCTCACATACTGACCTTTTACCGTTCCCTTGGATTACTGTACACTTTTAGATTACTGTACAAAACAGAGAAGTAAGAGAGTGCCTACTGCTCAAGGACCTTTGGCTTTGCAGTTAATGAGTTCCGTTTGTGTTTTCCCAGTAAGTTGGTGATGGAATATAGAGGTGAAGAAGCAAACAAAACATTTGTGAGATGCAAAAACTTCTTTGGAGTTTGGAGTAAAGGGTAGTGTGTTTAAATATTTATCTCAGAAAAAAAAAAAAAAAAAAAAAATGGGAAAGACTGTCGCAATGTCCAACCTCAAGCAGTTAGATTTTAAAGCTTACAATCATTAAAATGGAAAAAACAATGAAGAAAGTTCTTTTAATTTCAACATAAAATGGCATTCATATGCAATTAAAATTTTGCAAAACAAATAAAAAATCTTTTAAAATTGGAAGTCTATGAGTCAATATGTAGTAGAAACTACCATTATAAGCACATATAAGCACTGTAAGTTTATTTATACAATTTGAAGGACAAATGGAAATTATTACACCGTGTTCTAACCAGAAGCAACGCGACGCCGCGACACGCGATAAAAGGTACATATCTTTTCCATGTTAATCAGAGTTTTTGTCCTAACTAGCCACGACAGTGAGACTCAACGATTCTATTTTAGAAACAGTTTCTATTTTTCTGCGATGTCGCGGCTGGAACAACAACACAAAGTATGGCAATGATAATCTCAGGTAATGTTTATGTGCTTTATTTAATGTTAAAAGCATCTAATGTGAGTTTGAATATCATTTCATGTGTTTTTATAGCCGTACTGAAAGCAACAATGGACAATTCACCTCAGATCTTCGAAATAAATAAAAGGAAACAAAAGGAAACAAGAACGTACGTCAACTCATTGTGAACTCAGTGTATTCTAAGATTGTTTCAGTATCTCAGTATGTATTTTTAATAATGTTAAAATGGTATAATATTTATGAATTTGATGATGTACTTATCCATTTCGTTGCGAGTGCCGGGAGCTTGCTGAGAGAGCCCGCCCACAAGCTATTCTGATTGGCTGTGATTTTTGATTGACTTTATCATGTCTTATAGTCGTGTTGCATCTGGTGTGAACAGACAAATTGCTTGTCGCTGGAATCTTATCACATTGTGTCTGTGTATGCAGGGAGGATTTTGTTCCGCTTCTTGATTTCAATGGCGGTTGGTTTTGTTCCTTTATTAGATTTCAATGATGGCTCAATGACAGTCGCTTTGTCGGTTTTGATAATCCGTTATGAGATTTCAATAACGGTTGAATTTGAAACAAATCAAACTGTTGGTTTTGTTTAATTACGAGATTTCAATGATGGTCAGTTTTTTTTAATTTATGAGATTTCAACGACAGTCAGTTTTGTTTCGTTATGGGATTACAACGACGGTCGGTTTTGTTCCTTTGCGAGATTTCAAAGATGGTCGGTTTTGTTCCATTGAAAGATCTCAATGATGGTCAGTTTTATTCCGTTATGAGATTTCAATGACAGTCGAGTTTGAAACGATTCAAACTGTTGGTTTTGTTCGGTTACAAGATTTCAATGATGGTCGGTTTTGTTTCTTTGTTCTTTTACGAGACTTCAAAGACAGCCGGTTTTGTTTTGTTACAAGACCTCAGTGACGGTTGGTTTTGTTCAGTTACGAGTTTTCAGTGACTGTCAGTTTTCAATGACGGTCGGTTTTGTTCTTCTACAAGATCTCAATGACGTTCGGTTTTGTTCCTTTACAAGATTTCAATGACAGTCAGTTTTGTTCCTTTATGAGATTTTAGTGATGGTCGGATTTGTTCGGTTACGATATTTCATTGACAGTCGGTTTTGTTTCTTTTGCGAGATTTCAAAGATGGTCGATTTTTGTTCCTTTGCAAGATTTCAAAGATGGTCGGTTTTGTTCCTGTGTGAGATTTCAATGGCAGTCGTTTTTGTTCCTTGACGAGATTTTAGTGATGGTCTGATTTGTTCGGTTACGAGTTTTCAGTGACTGTCAGTTTTCAGTGACTGTCAGTTTTCAATGACGGTCGGTTTTGTTCCTTTGTGAGATTTCAATGACAGTCGGTTTTGTTCAGTTGTGAGATCTCAATGACGGTCGGTTTTGTTCTTTTGTGAGATTTCAAAGATAGTCTGTTTTGTTCGGTTAAGAGACCACGGTTGGTTTTGTTCGGTTACGAGTTTTCAGTGACTGTCAGTTTTCAATGACGGTCGGTTTTGTTCTTCTACAAGATCTCAATGATGGTCGGTTTTGTTCCTTTACAAGATTTCAATGACAGTCGGTTTTGTTCCTTTACAAGATTTTAGTGACGGTAGGTTTTGTTTCTTTTACGAGATTTCAAAGATGGTCTGTTTTGTTCTTTTGCGAGATTTCAAAGATGGTTGGTTTTGTTTGGTTACGAGATTTCAGTGATGGTCGGTTTTGTTTCTTTTGCGAGACTTGAAAGATGGTCAGTTTTTTTCAGTTACAAGATCTCAATGACGGTCGGTTTTGTTCCTTTATGAGATTTTAGTGACGGTTGTTTTTGTTCTTTTGCGAGATTTCAAAGATGGTCAATTTTGTTCCTTTGCGAGATTTGAAAGATGGTCAGTTTTGTTCCTTTACAAGATTTCAATGACAGTCGGTTTTGTTCCTTTACGAGATTTTAGTGACGGTCGGTTTTGTTCTTTTGCGAGATTTCAAAGATAGTCTGTTTTGTTCGGTTAAGAGACCTCAATGATGGTTGGTTTTGTTCGGTTACAAGTTTTCAGAGACTGTCAATTTTCAGTGACGGTCAGTTTTGTTCAGTTGTGAGATCTCAATGATGGTCAGTTTTGTTCCTTTACAAAATTTCAATGACAGTCGGTTTTGTTCCTTTACGAGATTTTAGTGATGGTTGGATTTATTCGGTTACGATATTTCAGTGACGGTCGGTTTTGTTTCTTTTGCG
Organism: Mylopharyngodon piceus; assembly: GCA_039654765.1. NCBI lineage: Eukaryota > Metazoa > Chordata > Actinopteri > Cypriniformes > Xenocyprididae > Mylopharyngodon > Mylopharyngodon piceus. Next base: position 20,662,067 of record CM077460.1, on the reverse strand, counting down.
AGATTTCAAAGATGGTCGATTTTTGTTCCTTTGCAAGATTTCAAAGATGGTCGGTTTTGTTCCTGTGTGAGATTTCAATGGCAGTCGTTTTTGTTCCTTTAGGAGATTTTAGTGATGGTCGGATTTATTCGGTTACGATATTTCAGTGACGGTCGGTTTTGTTTCTTTTGCGAGATTTCAAAGATGGTCGATTTTTGTTCCTTTGCAAGATTTCAAAGATGGTCGGTTTTGTTCCTGTGTGAGATTTCAATGGCAGTCGTTTTTGTTCCTTTACGAGATTTTAGTGATGGTCTGATTTGTTCGGTTACGAGTTTTCAGTGACTGTCAGTTTTCAATGACGGTCGGTTTTGTTCATTTGTGAGATTTCAATGACAGTCGGTTTTGTTCAGTTGTGAGATCTCAGTGACGGTCAGTTTTGTTCTTTTGCGAGATTTCAAAGATAGTCTGTTTTGTTCGGTTAAGAGACCACGGTTGGTTTTGTTTGGTTACGAGTTTTCAGTGACTGACAGTTTTCAATGACGGTCGGTTTTGTTCTTCTACAAGATCTCAATGAAGGTCGGTTTTGTTCCTTTACAAGATTTCAATGACAGTCAGTTTTGTTCCTTTACGAGATTTTAGTGACGGTCGGTTTTGTTTCTTTTGCGAGATTTCAAAGATGCTCTGTTTTGTTCCTTTTGCGAGATTTCAAAGATGGTCGGTTTTGTTCGGTTACGAGATTTCAGTGATGGTCGGTTTTGTTTCTTTTGCGAGATTTCAAAGATGGTCAATTTTGTTCCTTTGCGAGACTTGAAAGATGGTCAGTTTTGTTCAGTTACGAGATCTCAATGACGGTCGGTTTTGTTCAGTTGTGAGATCTCAATGATGGTCAGTTTTGTTCCTTTACAAGATTTCAATGACAGTCGGTTTTGTTCCTTTACGAGATTTTAGTGATGGTTGGATTTGTTCGGTCACGATATTTCAGTGACGGTCGGTTTTTTTTCTTTTGCGAGATTTCAAAGATGGTCGATTTTTGTTCCTTTGCAAGATTTCAAAGATGGTCGGTTTTGTTCCTGTGTGAGATTTCAATGACAGTCGTTTTTGTTCCTTTACGAGATTTTAGTGATGGTCTGATTTGTTCGGTTACGAGTTTTCAGTGACTGTCAGTTTTCAATGACGGTCGGTTTTGTTCCTTTACAAGATTTCAATGACAGTCGGTTTTGTTCAGTTGTGAGATCTCAATGACGGTCGGTTTTGTTCTTTTGTGAGATTTCAAAGATAGTCTGTTTTGTTCGGTTAAGAGACCACGGTTGGTTTTGTTCGGTTACGAGTTTTCAGTGACTGTCAGTTTTCAATGACGGTCGGTTTTGTTCTTCTACAAGATCTCAATGATGGTCGGTTTTGTTCCTTTACAAGATTTCAATGACAGTCGGTTTTGTTCCTTTACAAGATTTTAGTGACGGTAGGTTTTGTTTCTTTTACGAGATTTCAAAGATGGTCTGTTTTGTTCTTTTGCGAGATTTCAAAGATGGTTGGTTTTGTTTGGTTACGAGATTTCAGTGATGGTCGGTTTTGTTTCTTTTGCGAGACTTGAAAGATGGTCAGTTTTTTTCAGTTACAAGATCTCAATGACGGTCGGTTTTGTTCCTTTATGAGATTTTAGTGACGGTTGTTTTTGTTCTTTTGCGAGATTTCAAAGATGGTCAATTTTGTTCCTTTGCGAGATTTGAAAGATGGTCAGTTTTGTTCCTTTACAAGATTTCAATGACAGTCGGTTTTGTTCCTTTACGAGATTTTAGTGACGGTCGGTTTTGTTCTTTTGTGAGATTTCAAAGATAGTCTGTTTTGTTCGGTTAAGAGACCTCAATGATGGTTGGTTTTGTTCGGTTACAAGTTTTCAGAGACTGTCAATTTTCAGTGACGGTCAGTTTTGTTCAGTTGTGAGATCTCAATGATGGTCAGTTTTGTTCCTTTACAAAATTTCAATGACAGTCGGTTTTGTTCCTTTACGAGATTTTAGTGATGGTTGGATTTATTCGGTTACGATATTTCAGTGACGGTCGGTTTTGTTTCTTTTGCGAGATTTCAAAGATGGTCGATTTTTGTTCCTTTGCAAGATTTCAAAGATGGTCGGTTTTGTTCCTGTGTGAGATTTCAATGGCAGTCGTTTTTGTTCCTTTAGGAGATTTTAGTGATGGTCGGATTTATTCGGTTACGATATTTCAGTGACGGTCGGTTTTGTTTCTTTTGCGAGATTTCAAAGATGGTCGATTTTTGTTCCTTTGCAAGATTTCAAAGATGGTCGGTTTTGTTCCTGTGTGAGATTTCAATGGCAGTCGTTTTTGTTCCTTTACGAGATTTTAGTGATGGTCTGATTTGTTCGGTTACGAGTTTTCAGTGACTGTCAGTTTTCAATGACGGTCGGTTTTGTTCATTTGTGAGATTTCAATGACAGTCGTTTTTGTTCAGTTGTGAGATCTCAGTGACGGTCGGTTTTGTTCTTTTGCGAGATTTCAAAGATAGTCTGTTTTGTTCGGTTAAGAGACCACGGTTGGTTTTGTTCGGTTACGAGTTTTCAGTGACTGACAGTTTTCAATGATGGTCGGTTTTGTTCTTCTACAAGATCTCAATGAAGGTCGGTTTTGTTCCTTTACAAGATTTCAATGACAGTCAGTTTTGTTCCTTTACGAGATTTTAGTGACGGTCGGTTTTGTTTCTTTTGCGAGATTTCAAAGATGGTCTGTTTTGTTCCTTTGCGAGATTTCAAAGATGGTCGGTTTTGTTCGGTTACGAGATTCCAGTGATGGTCGGTTTTGTTTCTTTTGCAAGATTTCAAAGATGGTCAATTTTGTTCCTTTGCGAGACTTGAAAGATGGTCAGTTTTGTTCAGTTACGAGATCTCAATGACGGTCGGTTTTGTTCAGTTGTGAGATCTCAATGATGGTCAGTTTTGTTCCTTTACAAGATTTCAATGACAGTCGGTTTTGTTCCTTTACGAGATTTTAGTGATGGTTGGATTTGTTCGGTCACGATATTTCAGTGACGGTCGGTTTTTTTTCTTTTGCGAGATTTCAAAGATGGTCGATTTTTGTTCCTTTGCAAGATTTCAAAGATGGTCGGTTTTGTTCCTGTGTGAGATTTCAATGACAGTCGTTTTTGTTCCTTTACGAGATTTTAGTGATGGTCTGATTTGTTCGGTTACGAGTTTTCAGTGACTGTCAGTTTTCAATGACGGTCGGTTTTGTTCCTTTACAAGATTTCAATGACAGTCGGTTTTGTTCCTTTACGAGATTTTAGTGACAGTCGGTTTTGTTTCTTTTGCGAGATTTCGAAGATGGTCGGTTTTGTTCGGGTACGAGATTTCAGTGATGGTCGGTTTTGTTTCTTTTGCGAGATTTCAAAGATGGTCAATTTTGTTCCTTTGCGAGACTTGAAAGATGGTCAGTTTTGTTCAGTTACGAGATCTCAATGACGGTCGGTTTTGTTCCTGTGTGAGATTTCAATGACAGTCGTTTTTGTTCCTTTACGAGATTTTAGTGATGGTCTGATTTGTTCGGTTACGAGTTTTCAGTGACTGTCAGTTTTCAATGACGGTCGGTTTTGTTCCTTTACAAGATTTCAATGACAGTCGGTTTTGTTCCTTTACGAGATTTTAGTGACAGTCGGTTTTGTTTCTTTTGCGAGATTTCGAAGATGGTCGGTTTTGTTCGGTTACGAGATTTCAGTGATGGTCGGTTTTGTTTCTTTTGCGAGATTTCAAAGATGGTCAGTTTTGTTCAGTTACGAGATCTCAATGACGGTTGGTTTTGTTCAGTTGTGAGATCTCAATGACGGTCGGTTTTGTTCAGTTGTGAGATCTCAATGACAGTCGTTTTTGTTCCTTTACGAGATTTTAGTGATGGTCGGTGATGAGTTTTCAGTGACTCAGTTTTCAATGACGGTCAGTTTTGTTGAGTTGTGAGATCTCAATGACGGTCGGTTTTGTTCTTTTGCGAGATTTCAAAGATAGTCTGTTTTGTTCGGTTAAGAGACCTCAATGACGGTTGGTTTTGTTCGGTTACGAGTTTTCAGTGACTGTCAGTTTTCAATGACGGTCGGTTTTGTTCCTTTGTGAGATTTCAATGACAGTCGGTTTTGTTCAGTTGTGAGATCTCAATGACGGTCGGTTTTGTTCTTTTGCGAGATTTCAAAGATAGTCTGTTTTGTTCGGTTAAGAGACCTCAATGACGGTTGGTTTTGTTCGGTTACGAGTTTTCAGTGACTGTCAGTTTTCAATGACGGTCGGTTTTGTTCAGTTGTGAGATCTCAATGATGGTCAGTTTTGTTCCTTTACAAGATTTCAATGACAGTCGGTTTTGTTCCTTTATGAGATTTTAGTGATGGTCAGTTTTGTTCAGTTACGAGATCTCAATGACGGTCGGTTTTGTTCAGTTGTGAGATCTCAATGATGGTCGGTTTTGTTCCTTTACAGGATTTCAATGACAGTCGTTTTTGTTCCTTTACGAGATTTTAGTGATGGTCTGATTTGTTCGGTTACGAGTTTTCAGTGACTGTCAGTTTTCAATGACGGTCGGTTTTGTTCCTTTGTGAGATTTCAATGACAGTCGGTTTTGTTCAGTTGTGAGATCTCAATGATGGTCGGTTTTGATCTTTTGCGAGATTTCAAAGATAGTCTGTTTTGTTTGGTTAAGAGACCTCAATGACGGTTGGTTTTGTTCGGTTACGAGTTTTCAGTGACTGTCAGTTTTCAATGACGGTCGGTTTTGTTCAGTTGTGAGATTTCAAAGATGGTCGGTTTTGTTCCTATGTGAGATTTCAATGGCAGTCGTTTTTGTTCCTTTACGAGATTTTAGTGATGGTCTAATTTGTTTGGCTACGAGTTTTCAGTGACTGTCAGTTTTCAATGACGGTCGGTTTTGTTCCTTTGTGAGATTTCAAGGACAGTTGGTTTTTTTCAGTTGTGAGATCTCAACAACAGTCGGTTTTGTTCTTTTGCAAGATTTCAAAGATAGTCTGTTTTGTCCGGTAGACCTCAATGACGGTTGGTTTTGTTCGGTCATGAGATTTCAATGACTACCAGTTTTCAGTGACGGTCAGTTTTGTTTCCTTGTTACGAGATGTCAAAGATGGTCGGTTTTGTTCTTTTGCAAGATTTCAAAGATGGCCGGTTTTGTTTGGTTACAAGATCTCAATGACGGTCGGTTTTGTTCCTTTGCGAGATTTCAATGACAGTCGGTTTTGTTCCTTTACGAGATTTTAGTGACGGTCAGATTTGTTCGGTCATGAGTTTTCAATGACTGTCGGTTTTGTTTCTTTGTTTTTTTACAAGATTTCAAAGACAGTTGGTTTTTGTTTCTTTTGCGAGATTTCAAAGATGGTCGGTTTTGTTCCTTTGCGGGATTTTAAAGATGGTCGGTTTTGTTCAGTTACAAGATTTCAGTGACGGTCGGTTTTGTTTCTTTTGCGAGATTTCAAAGACAGTCGGTTTTGTTCCTTTACAAGATTTTAGTGATGGTCGGATTTGTTTGGTTACGAGTTTTCAATGACGGTCGATTTTGTTCTTCTACAAGATCTCAGTGACGGTTGGTTTTGTTCCTTTGCGAGATTTCAATGACGGTCAAATTTTCTTCGGCCACGAGTTTTCAGTGACGGTCGGTTTTGTTTCTTTGTTTTTTTACTAGATTTCAAAGACAGTCGGTTTTGTTTCATTACAAGATTTCAGTGATGGTCAGTTTTGTTTCTTTTGCAAAATTTCAAAGATGGTCAGTTTTGCTCCTTTGCGAGGTTTCAAAGATGGTTGGTTTTGTTTGGTTATGAGATCTCAATGACGGTCGGTTTTGTTTCCACAATAGGTAAGTAGTAGAGAACTGTATGGGTAAACCTCACTCCCCGACCTCAAGAGGCAAAGGATATTAGAGGCTGGTCTTTAGGTCTTTAGCCTCCTTGGGACGCTTTGCATCACAGAAATAAATAATATTTTAAAGTATATTAAAATAGAAAACCATTATTTTAAATTGTAATAATATTTCACCATATTACTGTTTTTCTGTATTTTTGATCAAATAAATGCAGGCTTGATGAGCATATGAGACTTTCAAAAACATTACAAAATAGTAATGAAAAAATGTAAGTTCCATGTAAGTTGTAAGAACTAAATAAAATACTAATTCATTTGTGATGTGAAACTAACTAACTAACTGCATGGTATGTGATGTAATGTAGGGATTATTTTTGCCCCAAGGTTACACCCTTTATTCAGTACAGTTTATGGTGACTGTACTGGGGCGTTGGGCGGTATGTGATGTGCTGTATGGACAATTTACACCAGGGTTACACCCCTTAGTTTCTGGGGTTTGTGTTAAGCCTTTATACAGTACAGTTTATTGCAACTGTACTGGGGTGTTAGGACCCTCTGGCCTCTCTAACACCTCTTCCAACAGCTACCAAGCCTCCCAGGAGGTCTCCCATCCAGATATAGACCGGGCTCAACCCTGCTTAGCTTCAGGCTGACCACTGCAGGTGCTGTTTTCTCTGTCACAGCAGCCAGAGAAAACAAAAAACATATTATAAGTTTTAAGAGCCCAACTAATGGAAACACCAGTCACCATTATGGTGACTTCAAATGAAACAAACATGAGCGTTAAACTTCTGTTATTTCTCAATAAGAACGTCTGTAGATGAATGACAGAAATAAAGTCAATCTGGTTAGTAATATGTGAAGCTATAATGCTGTTTGTGGAGTTGTTTAATCCTCCTCTGCTGAAATCTGGAGAGATTTAATGTCTTTTTTTTATCTTCAGTTGACTTCATCTAAGGCTGTGGCTGAAGTCAGTTGTAGTTTGTCTCTTTTTTTCTGTTCTCTTCTTTCCTTCAGTGATTCTGCTTGTTAACAGGCTTGTTAATGCTAAGATGATTCTATAAATAATATATAAAGATTTTGTGGCTCAAATAAGGTCCAGTTCTGGTTTATTTCTTTGCTCTTGGTTGACATGTGGCATTGCTGTGGCCTGCTTGTGGCTCAGATCTGGCAAACAGGAGTGGTCCACCCAAGTGCCATCATTCCACACCACATGTGGCCCAGATCATCATACCACACGTGGCAGATGTGAGCAGATCTGGGCCGGCATAAAGTTGCTATCTGGGAAGGGTTCTACCCTTAGTAGTGGGCACTTGTGCAGCACAAGCAATGACGTACGTCTGAGTGCACGAACGATAGCGAGGGAAGGGTATAAAAAGTGGACTTTATGAGTGAGTCATTGAATGATTCATTCAGCAGATTTGTTCAGAAATGCTTATTCGTACTAGGCTTTTCCTAGGTAAGTGAGGGGACAACTCCCATTAAAAGCAGTCATTAGAGCGTGCCTCTTTCTTAGATCATTTATCTGAGGTGCACACATGATGTATACGCCAGCTCTCTTAGCCATGATGCATGCTTCTAACCTCTAAAGGATTACATTATCAATAAGACTTATCTGCTGCGAGGCAGCCGTGTGCGCAGTTTAGCACTGTGAGCTGTAGATCTCATGAATTACTTCTTGGCAACTTTGAGCATTCAGCTGAAACACAAGCTGTGTGAAGTTCATACATCTATGCTGCACACCTCTGTCAGTTTTTCAAACAGCCATGATTCATGACGTTTTTTTTTTTTTTTTTTTCAGACAGAATATATAAGATGACCAAATGAATAACGAAAGAAGTGCAAACAGCATTTTGTCACTTGCTCTGTGTGCTAGTCTGACTAAAATGTTAAAACTTACTAATGGATACATCTCTTTATTCTGTATTCTGTTTCGTTCAGAGTTACAGTTATTATATTTATCTAATATTGTTTATTTATTTATATACTTGGATTGGTATTGAATCTTCGCCCACGCTGTTATTTGAAGAAGTGGTGAGGTGTAATTACTGTTTATGCACGAAGTAAATAAAAGCCAGCTCTAAATGCCATTTGAAGGCCACAGTTGATTGTTCGTGCAATTGCTGCAAAATTGAGCTGAAGCAAAACATTTAGGCAGAGAAAATGTGCTGATAGCTATTATGTGTTCTTCATTAATTGACAATGGGTTACGCGAATATCAATGTGTCTGAAAGGCATTAATTTATATTCAATGCACTGCTAATATGTAGCAATGTTCTTTGTGTTGCAGATAGATGCAAAACAATCATATTGGTTAGGGAATATATCATCAAACAAAATCCACAGCTTTTCACAAAAGGTTTTAGCAAATGAACTTTTTACTTCCTAATCCATGTATTTCCCTTTTATGTAATATTAACAATCTTCAGTTAAAGAAAAATACTTGTAGCATTTAAATGTCACGTTATTTTCTGAATGAGCATTGAAATATTAGATAGCATGTACATTCACACTGAGTGTTCAGTGTTCAGACACAACACACAATAAATATGTATATATGGCAGTATTTTTTGATATTAATTAATATAATTGTTTGTATATTTATTATTTCTAAATAACCTTTGCTAGAAAAATGGATGTGTACCTACATGATATACCAACATATAATGCCGCCAGGTTAATGTAAGTTGACATTTATTAAATCACTCTACATAATATGAATTTATTCAAACATGTCTTTGAGGAGCAGTTTTGTTCCATTTTAGTGCAAAAGCTTTTTTGACCTGGACGTGGAGATTGAAGGTCAAACTCACCCTTGAGCATTGTGATGTATCCCAATGGTAACGCTTCTGCTGTAATTTGCTAGTTTGTCATAAAATGATTCATTATATTATGCAGCCTAGGTGTTATCATCCAAACCAGAAAGTATTTTCAAAGGTGAAGCAAGTTGTTATATTTTGATGAAAGCTTTTTCTTTGGAATAATGTTAAGAGTGCTCGCGAAGCAAACTGTGAGAATAGGCCATTGTGAGATCCTTGTGTCGTGTCGCTCTCTCATTGAGTTGTCTCATACACAGACATGCTCCTCTGTCTCCTCATATCTTGGCATGCGTGATATTTGTTCATCAGCATGCATAATTACCCATCACAATCTGTCATGCCAGATTTTGTGTGAAGGAGACTAATTAAGTGCAGATTGATAACGAGCCTTTGGTTTTTATTTAGCAGCCCAGTAAGAGGTGTAGGGTCAGCCGGGAATGTTCCCCAACCCGGAGTGACACAACATCGTGATTTGTTGGTCGACGGACTAGATAAAAATAGACTGAGATGTTTTTATTAAGATTAGGGGTTTTTAACAGTGTGGTTGGTTACAAAAAATGTGATAAAAAATAATGTGATAATTGTTTTTGGAATAATCCTCTGACCTGTACATATTCTGCAATAATAACAAAGCAAATAAATGTGATTCATTTGATTAATTAATCAGCATATCATGTAATTCCATCAGTAATTATCTATAATAAAAACTAAGAATAGAAGGACATGAAAGGCCACAGCATTGGAAATGTCCTATTATGCATTGAGTTTATTTGCTTTTGCTTTTCTGCAATTTTGATTTCAATAGGCCTCTTGTTGGCTGTTATTGTGACCATTACAGATAATGACGGCCACATCCCCGTTAATTGCTTTTATTTCAATAGAGGTACTTGTATGTAGCAATTTTACAGTATTTCTGCAATTCAATTAAATCATTAAAGCTGAGATGACAGCATCTGTCAAGAACTTAAATGTACATGCATAAGAGCTCTCTCTGGGGCCAGACACATTTTAATAAATGTGTGCTTTTTGTCATGTTCTGCCTTTAGATCAGACCATCAAAACCGCTTTCCCCCCATAATACTATAATTAAAGCCCTCACTAGAAGTACTGACTCACAGACAGCCTTGTGCCTTGATGGGCTTAGAGTTTACTGGAACATTGTGACAGCTTGCAACTCTCTCGTGAATTTGCAATTTGCATTCAGTTTGTTTATGATATGCTGTATAATGGAATAAACTGAGAATAATTGTCAATATTTTCTATTAATTAATTAATTAATTAAGTGTGTTGTTCATGGTGGAATCAGTATTTAAAGGGACAGTTCACCCAAAAATGAAAAATCTGCCATCATTAATTTACCCTCATGCAGTGCTGGGTAGTAACTGGTTTACATGTAATCTGGATTACGTAATCAGATTCCAAAAATTAAGTACTTGTAATTAGATTATATTACATTTTAAAACACATTTTTATCTTTCAAACATGTTTTATCTTTTTACACTTTATTTTTTATTTTATTATTTTAAAATGATTTATTTTAATTAAAATTTTTATGAATTATTTAATTATTAGCTTTTCATTAAACTCACAAACCCTCTGTGGTTCCTTCACAAACCCCTTTACTTAATGTAAAGTTTAAAGGGATAGTTCACCCAAAAATGAAAACTATGCCATTAATTTCTCACCCTCATGTCGTTCCACACCTGTAAGTCCTTCGTTCATCTTCAGAACACAAATTTAGATATTTTTAATAAAATCCGATGGCTTAGTGAGGCCTCCATTGCCAGCAAGATAATTCACATTTTCAGATGCCCAGAAAGCTACTAAAGACATATTTAAAACAGTTCATGTGACTACAGTGGTTCAACCTTAATGTTATGAAGCGACTAGAATACTTTTTGTGTGCCAAAAAACAAAATAACGACTTTATTCAACAATATCTAGTGATGGGCGATTTCAAAACACTGCTTCATGAAGCTTCAAAGCTTAACAAATCTTTGGTTTGGAGCGTGTATCAAACTGCCAAAGTCATGCCCCCCAGTGGTGAACCATTGAAATTTCGAAATACTTATGATGTAACAAAGCCTCTGAAATCACATGACTTTGGCAGTTTGATACATGCTCTGAACCACTGATTCAAAACACAAGATTCATAAAGTTTCAAAGCTTCATGAAGCAGTGTTTTGAAGTCGGCCATCACTAAAATTGTTGAATAAAGTCAATTAATAAATAAATAAAGTTTTTTTTTTTTTTTGGCGCACAAAAAGTATTCTCGTCACTTCATAACATTAAGGTTGAACCACTGTAGTCACATGAACTGTTTTAAAAATGCCTTTAGTAGCTTTCTGGGCATTGAAAGTGTTAATTGTCTTGCTGACAATGCAGGCCTCACTGAACCATCGGATTTTATCAAAAATATCTTAATTTGTGTTCCGAAGATGAACGAAGGTCTTAAGTGTGTGGAACGACATGAGGGTGAGTAATTAATGACAGAATTTTCATTTTTGGTTGAACTAACCCTTTAATGCTCTTTATGTTGTTGATAACAAAGAATGGAAGATTTTCTTTATCTTTGTATTTTTATTTTTATAAAAAATATGATACAATATTATCCTATTCAATTCAATGTGATCAAAAGTAATCTAAAAGTACTCAAAAAGTAGTCAGATTATATTACTTAAAATATGTAATGTAATGGATTACTTTACTAACTACAATTTTTATCATTAATTTTGATCAGTAACGGACTAGAATTTGTAAGTAATCTACTCAGCACTGCCCTCATATCATTTCAAAACCAATATCTTTTATGCATGTTTCAGGCATGATGTTTTGTTTATTTATTAATAGCCATACAAATGCTTTTTGTGTGAAGAAAAGCCCAACATTTATGCAGTTATTCACTGCTTTTGGTTATTTTGTATGGGGAAAAAAAGCAGAATTAACATCCTGCTAAACATTTAGTTTTGTGTTCCATTGAAGAAAGAAAGTCATACATGTTTGGAACAACATGCGGGTGACTTTCATTTTTGGGTGGACCATTCCTTAAACTTATTTGTAATGAAGATTGATTTGGATCAATTTGAATAATCTGATGCAAAATCTGCTTCATGCAGAGAATTATGCTGTATTTGGTTGCTTATTTTTTTCACACATTTTATCTATTTTCTAGTACATAAAATGTTTTAGAATCACACCATTATGTGTTAGCTGTAAAATTAGGTTTAATCAACCTGTTGACTGTTGTCTCACATTTTATCAGTTCCTCCTTTGTGTATTGTTAGTTCTGCGGGTTTGGAATAATAAACAATAAGCAAACTACATTATACACATTATTAATTTTACATTGATGTGACAGGCAAACTATAATGAACCTGAAAACCAATTCTATCCATGAGCCTGTGGATTCTGTTTTTTTTCCTCCACTGTAAAAGCAGCAAATCAAATGCGTACATGGAATGTATTATTCAAATATATTTAAATTAAGTCAGTGTATTCAAATGGCAACTGCAACGGGTGGATAATGCTGACTGCATTATGTGCCGAGGTATAGCTTACTATTCTTGTTGAGATGAATGCTGAAAAAATGAATACACATATTCAGCCATCCAACATGTTGTCTCAGAATGTTTTACATTAGATAGTGTTTGATTCCTGGAAATAACTGTTCACTTTAGAATGTCTACAATGTGTCTTCATGTAAATATCAGCTTTCAGTCAGTTTTATTATATAGAAATGCAAAAACCGTAAGCATATCAGCACACCAGGGTTCTTTTAACCCTGTAAAGCCTGACATAAGAAATAATAGTCAGAAAGAAAATCTGTTTTTTTTAATGAAACGTATTATTGAGCCTTTAGACAAAATATTGAAAAAATCTTTTTTTTTTTAATAGTTTGCCTGTGTTTTTTTTTTGTTGAGTATCATATTTCATTCATCAGGCTTTTTTTTTTTTTTGGCTGTATAGTATGATATAGGAGAATATGGAGTTCATACTCAAGGAGGAAAAAACACCTCAAATTTGTCCCAAACTCAGCAAAAAAATGCAATTTGATGCAACTGCTGATATTTATATGGCCAAAATGCTATGAAATGAGATTCAGATGGCTTGTAATGTAAATCAATGAGTTCTCTGTTGATAAAAGTATCCAAACAGTTGCTCACATGTCTAATAAAACACATATTAAAGCATCTTTGGTGTGCATGGTTTCTATAGAAATAAAACCGGAAATCAAGGGTAACATGTATATGACGTCATTGACAGGTGACGAAATGACACGGGACATTACACGGGTTAAAATTGCTGATTTCTCTGGATTTAAACATTGTTGGAAACATTTGAGATAATGAAAGTACACAAGTCAACAAAATATATAACATTGTTCAAGTGGTTTTTTGGATCTACTATTTCAATCCAAATATCTTACATATTGTGCCTTTAATACAAGACTTAGAGAAGTGCAATGTTTCCACTTGAGAATAAATTATATTAATGAACTCTATTTGAAAAAAGAGCACACACAGCTGAAGTTTTTCACCTTTACAGTATATGGTTTTATGTCTGTTTAAAGCAGTCATATTCATTTGTCATATTTTATCAGTTCAGTCATATTTCCTAACTTCATTTAAAAAAAAAAACTACAACGTAAAAAAACACCAATGTGCATCGGTGTCCGAATCTTGTATTCATTTTTATCAACAACATAAAAATAAAATAATACTTTGAACTCTTAAGTTATCCACGATTGAAGAAATTTAGTGTGCGTTACAGTTGGCCCCAGTTTCCCCTACTATATCTTTGAGTGATACAAGGATCACAGACAACAAGGAACCCATTAGAGCTGAAGGACAGCAGTGTAACCCTCTGTTGCATGTCCTACATCGGTCGCAGTCACCATCTGCATGCAGATAAATCATTGATTACACTGATCCATGGATCCCTGGGACCTCTGGGAATTGAGCGTCAGTGGTACCGGGAAGGGAGTGAAAAAAAAAAGAAAGAATGGAACAAACAAGATTAATAATAGCTTGATGCTAGAAAGCCCTTTGGGAGCTGACTGCTAAGTGTTGTTGACAAAATGCAGGGTTGTAAGGCACAGATGAATAGTCTTCAGAAGCTGACACCATGGGGGAGTGCTATATTGTTGTAGTAATAGAATAGCAGCCAGTGGAGCCCCTGTCTTTAGAGTCCAGCTGAGGATGGCCCGCACATGCAAATCGCATCCCTCTCCGAAGCCTCTCAAATATACACTCACCTAAGGTAAGCGCTGTGCAGGGAGCCAATCAGTATGCAGCCGCCTGTTTCTAAAAAGCGTTGTTGCTAGGAGCGAGGCAGCTAATTTGAATATGTTGATTCTAAAGCAACAGGTGAAGTTTTGTAAATATAACAAACAGCAAATGTAGATTAAGTCTCCATGCTGTTGGGACTGACGGGATTTTTTTCTTGGCTTTTAAATTAACTCTTGCATTTTTGCCCATGGGCGTGATTGAACCAACCACGCCATTTCCACTAAACACAAGGGAAGTCTTGTCTCACCACCTGCAGACATTTATTCTAGAAAAACGCACATTAAGATTGGAGCGTGACCACCACTCCCCCGGCCCGCCTCCTTAAGGCATGGCCTTAATTGGATTTCATGAACTATCCCTTCAGGCTCTAAAATGTCCCATCAGTCCATTTGAGATGGTGCAGAATGTGTAGAATTCAGCAAAAGCACATTCAACTGGGCCGATTACATCAGTCAACAGCCAATAATACCTTTCTACACCACAGTGAGGGGGGGCTGTTCTAATTAAATCTGAATATGCAAGAGCGCAGAATTTAGTAGGGACGCTAGGGACACGTTCCTACCAATATCCAGCGACTATACTCTTAGAAGAAAAGGTTCTATATAGAACCTTAAAGGGATAGTTCACCCTAAAATGAAAATTAAGTCATCATTTACTCACCCTTGTGTTGTTCTAATGCCGTATGCCCTTCTTACTTTTTTGGACCACATTTAAAAAAAAAAAAAAAAAATGTCCCGCTCACGCTCGTCCATATAATGAATAGCAACCAGCATCAAGCTTTTTAAAAAAGACGCAAAAGTTTCACAAAATGATCCTATGTGTCACATGCCACATATTCTGTGTTTTGGGAGTATATGATAGGGTTTGGTGAAAAACAAACTGAAATTTAATGTATTATTTAACAAAATTCTTGACCTTTACTGTTGGTCTTCTCTGCACGGCTGCACAACGTGCGTGTTCGTGAGACTTGTTAGCGTCGCAGTTCACTCCGTCTCGCCCAGAAAAAGCACAAATAATGTGAGAAATCAAGATGAACAAAAACACATCATGACATCACATTATAGAACCTTTATTTATATACCTGTATAACCTGTTGTCTATCCATGTCTTTTTATTTTTTTATTTAATCTTTATTTAACCAGGAAAAGTCTCATAGAGATTAATAATCTCTTTCACAAGAGAATCTCAGAGGTCGCAAGAGAATCTCAAGGCTCAGATCTCATTCTCTACTCTCGTCCTCCCTAAATAAGGCTTGATATAAGGCTAATAAGGCTTGGCCGCACTTAAAATGGGTCATACCATTGACATTAGTAAAGTAAATGTGCTAGAAAACCCCCGATCATTAAAGGACGTCCATTTATTGCATGGAAGGAGCAAGAACATTACATAAATGTTTAAAATGCACATGCACGGTTTAATTTAATGATAAAGTTTACCTTCTTGAATTTAATGCTTTTAAACAGTATGTAAGAAGCAAACTGTTTGCTGAAATATCTACAAAACAACTGAAATAGCATATAGTTTATCAGATGCATGTGAAAGTTGTGTTAGTTTCTATAGCAAAAGTAGGGTCCCAGAGCGCTTTCATTTTAAATATTAAAATAAAATGATGTACAGCATCATTAAGATGCCCTCATTAAATGTCTTAAGACGGAGATCATGGGGTTTCTGCTTTCACAGTATGTCCCCACTGATGTCAAAAACAAAACTATGCCATTGTGAATATGGTTAATGCAACTGGCCCCATGCATTCTGGGACTGTACGTCCTAGCCTGTTTTCAAACCCTTCATCTCTGGCTTCCAGTGTAGATGTTGCTTACTAGTGTTTTGTGATTTTAAGCAGAACACAAGAACAGAATGTTTTTGACCTCAGTTACCTTCTGTTCCAGTTAGCTGCTTCACAACAGCACAGCCAACATGGAAACATTTCGGTCCATTTGACCTCTGGCCTCCTGAGGAGCCCATTAGGGAAAATTTGTTCCTTAATGATTTCTGTATAGCCTTTGCAGACAATGCTCAGTATAACCTTACATTTGGCACCATATATATTGTAAAATCAAAGTCCAAATGGCCTTTTCTCTTGAGGCAGGAGAAAAAGTTCTTACTCGTCAAAAAAGTCAGTCACTGAACAAGTTCTACTTTAATCCAAAACATTTCTCTTACTCTTCTCTAAACCAAGAAAGGTAATTGTGACTTTTTATCTCACAATTTTGACTTTTTTTCTCACAATTGTGTTTATATCTCACAATTCTGACTTTATAACTCGCAATTGTTTATATCTCGCAATTCTGACTTTATAACTCGCAATTGTGTTTATATCTCGCATTTGTGACTTTATAACTCCCAATTGTGTTTATATCTCGCAATTCTGACTTTATAACTCGCAATTGTGAGTTTATATCTCACAATTGTGACTTTATAACTCGCAATTGTGTTTATATCTCGCAATTCTGACTTTATAACTCGCAATTGCGTGTTTATATCACAATTCTGACTTTATAACCTCGTAATTGAGTTTATATCACACAATTCTGACTTTATAACTCACAATTCTGACTTTATAACTCGCAATTGTTTATATCTCGCCATTCTGACTTTATAACTCATAATTGAGAGTTTATATCACACAATTCAGACTTTATAACTTGCAATTGAGAGTTTATATCACACAATTCTGACTTTATAACTCGCAATCGCAAGTTTAAATCACGCAATTCTTAGGAAAAAGTCTGTATTGCTAGATGTAAACATGCAATTGCCAGAAAAAAAGTCAGAATTGTGAGATAAAAAGTCGCAATTACCTTTTTTACTTTTTATTCAGTGGCGGAAACAAGCTTCCATAGATCTCAACCTGTATAAATTGGTATATTTAAAAAGGTAGGAGCTAATAGAGAAACATAACAGGAGTTAAATGTCAGAATAAACAAGAAATAATATAGAAGTATACATAAATGCTTAAAAATCAGTTTTGCATTACCTCAAAATAAACAATCAAAAAGCATAGAAACTATAATATATAGCCTATATTTCTGTAAATGTGGTCTTGTTGGCAGTGTCTTATTGCAGACTTGCTGCTGAGGTGTGATAGTTTTTATAAAGTGACATTTTGAACTGCAAATTCAATCTCATGGGGTTCCAGGTTCTCATGAGATGTTCATGGTCTGTTATTTCTGCCTCTGCCTTATCACTTTTCAATATGCGATATATAGGTCAGAGTGTTTACTGTTGCCAGATATAGCCTATTATTGACGGTCTCATTTATATCACTCATTTGCTTTATTTTGAGCGGTATGTGGATCTCACTTAACCTATGATTTATATTTGCAATATTTTGTCTTGTGAAAACATTTCAATATTTCCTCGCAATTTGTATGCACCTAAGGAGATAATGCTCTTAAATTCAAGGCCTAACACTCTTTGCCAGACTTGCATAAGATTATGGTTCATTTCAGAAAATAACTGAGACTAGAATATGGAAGCAAGATTAACGAACAATTAACAGTACATTCGGCTGGGTATAAAGCGTTTTAAAAGAACCAAAGTACTTGAACAAAGACATAACTGCAGCTCAGTGTATATGGAAATGCTTTATTTGAGAATAATCTTTAGATGACTGGCAGCTAGAGTGGTTTGAGAGTAGCTTGCAACGCATCTGACCACCTCTTTCTGAGGATTATTGTAAAATCTGTGCCAAAGATGTCCTTGGATCAGAGCTGTATCCAGTAAAGATGAGCACTGTATGCTACGGTGTACTTTTAGTCACTTTAAATTAGAAAATCAGTAGAATTAAAAGAGTAGTTAATCCCAAAATGAGAGTTCTGTTATTGTGTACTCTTTCCAAAACCATATGACTGACTTTCCGCAGCACACAAAAGGAGGAATTCTGAAGACTTTGCAGGCTGATCTTTTGCATATAATTACAATGAATGGAAATTTAAGCTTTCAAGCTTTAAAAGCACTATAAAAGTACCACCCAGATTGATGTAAATGCACCCAATCAAAACTTTCCACTATGTTAACTTTGCTAGTCGAAACTGATAGTTAGTGACACTCCAACCACATAAATAAGTAGCATGACAGTGACTCAGCTGCTTTCAGAACAAAGTAGCTTTTTCAGTAACAAGCAACTTTTTCCAACTATTAGCAATGTAGCAACCAAACAGTGGACCCCTTTCACAGCCTGACAGGATGCATTTCCACAGTTATCAACATCGCAAATCTAGTCAACTTTTTCATGTTTTCATTTTTAAGAAATTGAATATACATTTATATCACTATACTTTGTATATTACCATTACAAAAAGTGAATTAACCCTGCAGCAAGGGTGCTTCTAATAAAATGGCTGAGGGAGTGACGGCAAATTTCATATCATTCTCTCTTTTGACTGCTGTAATCAATCTCTCTATGTTTTAGAAAGTCTTGGATTTTTTTCTTTTGCTATTGAAGCAAATGGGAATACAAAAAGTATATTTGCTGTCATCTCCCTTTCACCACTATAGAAGTTTACCCAATTATGACGACTTCTGCTCCTCAGAACTCCGGAAATGTGAAAAGGATTCCCTCACTGACTGTTTTATTGTCACATTTGTTTTGTGCATGCAACTTCACTCTGTATGTTGCTCTGGAAAATCTCATTCAAACTCTTTGGAAAGTTTGGAATTAGTTGTATTGAATTGGTTTGTTTGGAGCATTCTTTTAAATGAACAAATTCCAAAAGACTCACTAATTTAAGTGTGTGGCATTTCAGGTCTTTTTTTTTTTTCCCCACAAATTTCGGTCTGTTTCTCACACAGAGTTATTGTATGAAATGGACCACCTACGATACTTTTATGGTGCTTTTGCACCCTTTTTGAAGCTTGAAAGCCTTAGGCTTCCATCATTGTAACTGTGTGGAAAACAGTCTTTTGTGTTTCATAGGAGAAAGTAAGCCACACAGGTTTGGAACAACATTAGGGTGAGTAAATTATGACAGAATTTTCATTTTTGGGTGAACTACTGTACTTTTTTTTTGTCCATTTTACAATTTTGGGACAATTTAATCGACTACAACTAAGTTTTCAATATCTTGTTTTTGTGCAACCTGATATATAAAAGCAAGCCATTAAATTCTAGTTCATAAAAAAGATGTTATTGCTGCTTTTCAATCAAACAACAACTTGATGTTCCTTTCATGAGAACACAATTATGAAAGACCTTGGTTTGGGAATGCAGCTCTGCAAGAACAGGATCAAGAGTCCTTATTTGTTTTCAGGGACTGTTTCCCACTCTAATTACTTGCTGATGACCCATATACTGACTTTGGATTTCTTCACCAAAGCATTTGATCGGCTTTAACACAAAGCTCACACAGCTCACACAGCTCATGGTCATTCCGGTAATGAGAGTGCTTTTTTGTTTTTGGTTTTTTTGCCAGATTTTTTTTCCAGCTGTACACGAGCAAAAATACATGGGACGTTAAACCCTGAGTCATACATTAATGCTGTTTTTCAGAAAAATAATTGCTTTTATTGAAAACGTATTTTGTTTTCAGCATTGACTAGAAAATCAAGATACATGTATTTTATTGATATGTACAGAAAATTGATTAATGCAGCCTTATACAGTATATTTTGAATGATTTATATAAGATCTTTGAATTGAGAACTTTGATCTATAAGCACATAATTTCATAGCCTTTTTTAATGTATGATCTTCAAAGGTAACCTAAAATCACATCATTTTCAATAGACTTCATCCATCATTGGCTATCTTGGCACTGTGAACATTTTTTTAAATACCCTGGCTGTTCTTTTCAATATAATGTAAGTGAATGGGGACTAGGGCTGTCAAGCTCGCAAGTGACAACAAAGACACTATAGAAGTATCATACAAAGCTATTGTATGGCTTCAGAAGATGTGGAATTTTGCACACAAGGTGTATGGACTATTTTATGTTATTTTTATGGTGCATTCTTTGCCATTTTTTGGAGCTTGACAACCCTAGTCCCTTTTCACTTGCATTACACAGCCAGGATATTCTTCAAAATGGAAGATGTGTAGTTTTTCAAGTAATGTTAAGTATTATTATTATTAATGGTAAAATGTAAATAAAAAAACAACAACTTTTTTTAGAAGGTAAGATGCATTATGTGTCATTTGCTGCTATAAATAATCAGAATTAAAGGGTTAGTTCATCCAAAAATGAAAATTATCCCATGATTTACTCACCCTCAAGCCATCCTAGATGTATATGACTATCTTCTTTCAGACGAACACAATCAGAGATATATTTAAAAATATCCTTGCTCCTCCAAGCTTCATAATGGTTGTTGAAGACAAAAAAATGCATCCATCCATCATAAAAGTAATCCATACGGCTCCAGGAGGTTAATAAAAGGCCTTCTAAAGTGAAGCGATGGGTTTTTGTAAGAAAAATATCCATATTTAAAACTTTATTAACTATAATAACTAGCTTCTGACAGATGGCCGTAACCTCTGACCCAACACATGACGTAACGATGAACGTGGAAGCGCAGAGGATAGAGCAAAACAAAACACCGTTCATGAATTAGAAGTCTAAAACGATAATTTTCAAAGAGAAATGTCAGAGGATTTCGATATAAGAGAAGAGGAGCTTGAGTTTGTTGCCCAGCCCTATTTGTTTAAACCACGAGAGGTGTCTAAACTAACGATACTCCTACATCCTACGTCATACATCGCATCAGGGGTTACTCTTGTGCCCCCTCTTTGCACACCAATTATTTTTGCTTTAATTCTTGCAATACTCTGCATTCATAGTGGTCAATTTCTCATTACTAAATGTAAAATAACTAACCTCTTATATTACCTTCACACTTAAATATTATTTTTGGTAATAAACCCAAGTTGGGAAAAGTGGCTTGAGCATTACTTTGCTTAATGTGCTGGATAACAGAAAAGACATAACTGTAATTTATCAGCACACCTGTTTTAATGAGCTCCTCATCCCAGCAGTTATTTTTACATCAAACAATTTGTTCTTTGACCCATTTTAAAATGGTAGTTATTTGTGAAGATTGTTAAAGTAATTTATACTCAGCGTGTTAATATGGCCACTGGGAAGCACAACCTTTCCTTAGACAATCCCAATTACAATTCCAGAATTAACAGATCTAGACATTATGTCATAATATTCTGCCTTTGTGCATTATGCAGATCATTAACAGCTGAGACATACGGTCTGAAATCAGTCATCATAAATAAGCATCCAATGTGAAGAAAAATGCACAGCCAAAAAAGCACAATGAGGCATTAAATAACCATATCGCAATGACATTTCCACTTAGCTGACTCAGAAGAGCTGGAAAACAATCTTCAACAGGCTTTTTCACTGTGGCTCCATATCTGAGAAAGTTTCTTCTCACACCGCCTTCTGTGTGACAACCTCATAATTGCCACACTGACTTAAGGCAGAGCAACCAAGTGCTCACTGTGAAAATCTAAACGGACAACAGAACAAATACTCCCACATTGGCTGTCTTGCTGATGCAGAACGGAGGAGAGGTTGAAGACGAGAAGATGATGGACTGTCTCTTTGTTATTTTAAGAATTGTCTAATTACACACTCAGGCATTTCTTTCTATTTATCTTATTTTATTATTATTATGTACTCTGGAAAAGCGATCTGCGCTGCTTTTGCCCTGAATCCATGCAGTTATTTTTTAAATCATGAATTCATGACTTGTTTGCTGATAGAGGGTTTTGTTTCCTCTGCTTCAAAAAAGATAAGTCACATTCATACGTCCCCAATTAACTTTGGTCTCAATATAATCCATGCAATTAATTCCGCCCCGTGTAAGGGATGCCTCAGAGTCAAATTGTCAATAAAGCATAAAAATGTACCTGTACATTTGTAAGATGTCTCATTTATTACCCTTCCTGGTCGTGTCTTATGTCCTCAAGCTCAGCTTTGGTCGTTCACAAGCTTAGCGGTGAAAACAAGACACCAATTATGTCTCACCGCCTCTCTTTGGGTGAACATTTCTGTTATTCATATCCTTGAAAATAAATTGGTTCTTTCTAATCCTTGAATGACCATTAAAATCCATCACTTAGAGCAGGATTATAGTTCCGTGCATATATCTTACGAAATTTGAAATTACAAGTATGACAGTTCCATACTTAATGCTCATAAATTCAAACAGGCAGGACTATAGATCACCTCTGTCCATGGCTGCAGTCCATTATCAGTGCCCAAACCCACATCCCTCGACCCCTTGGCTAGACCACCCCATCCATCCATCCATCCATCCAGCAATAGCATAACACTATCACACTCCCTTAGCACCCCCTTAGCAACACCACTGGTGCGTACGAAGAAGATTTACTCGTCAGAGAAGGCGGAGCCCCAGTGCACAACTATTACATAATGCCACAGACCTATATAGTTCAAAGGCATTGGCACGCTGTTTCAAACTTTTGAAAAGAACTCCAAGCGAACTTCGTTTTGGCCTGTTACAAAAGTTGCTTCTTCGATTTTGCTTGGTGTATTGGTGCCTTTAGAACACTTTAGCAACCGCTTAGTGACGTCTCTAACAACCACCTATAATTCAAAGCTTTTAAATCTTTTTAAGCTTTGTCAAACTAACAAGTTAGTAATTTAAGGGTTGTTACAAACAAAACACAAAACATCACTACACAGAATCTAAATTTGCCCAGAAGCTTTTGTAGAACCCAGTT